>OVBI01000446.1:0-49887 GCA_900406495.1 Sisymbrium altissimum
AATTGAAAGGTAATTTTAGAGTTTCCATCAAAATGTTTGTGAAGAGTGCCACGTGGCTATAACATAGAGTTTTAGAGAAAACTTACGTGGGTACTCTCTGGAGCTTCAGATAGTCCCTTTTATTAATATAGATTAATTCCGATTCGTGGCAGGTTAAATTCTGGAGTCTATAATAGTTGATTATATTTGACACTCCAGTGACTTTGGTTTTCCAATCATAAACCATTATGAATTAATAAGTAAATAAATATATATACCCATGTCTCGTAAAATGACAGATGCATGCAGAAATCGTGACATCCAGCAAAGGCTGTGAGGCTCTGATTGATATGTTTTTTTCTTGCCCCCTTTGGGTCTCTCATGATTTGTCCTCCTCTTATAATTGCTATAAATCTTATTGTTTTATATATATACATTTAACAAATTAATGAAAGCAAGAAAAACCGACGAAACGCGACTAATAAAAATAGAAGAAGAAAGCTACATTCTACATATAATGAAAATATATGGAGATGCACACGAGGTTAAGTTTTAACCCTAACTCATTGACATAATGTATGGCTCCACCCCCATTCCCTCTTAGTATGGTTTCACGTGCGCTCTCAAGTCTCAACCCCACGGTTCCCTCTTTATTTTTATAATATCTTCATGAATATTTTTGCTCGTGATTAATCTTATAGAGATCAATCCAAAAGATATCAGAACAATCTTTATTTTGCTTGATCTATTGTCGATCTAATTAATAATTTCCCGTACGTGATATATCTATAAGTGTACTTATATTAGTGTTAGCAAAATAAATTCGACTACCAGACGGATTAATCCCCTAAAGTTCTATTTGCAGAATTTGAACTTTTCAGGTTTTTTGCTTTTCATCTGACATGATCTATTTCAGGTAGATGCGGCGTGGTCCAACACGGCTGACCATTTTTGCTTTTCATTTAACGTGATCTATTTTTACCCGCTCGATAACATCTAGATCTAAATCGTCATTTGTCGTGATGAATAAATCATTCGAAAAAAGCGCCTATTAGTACGTTTTAGTGAAAAAAGTATATGTTCAAGTGGTTAAAAAGTTCACATGTGTGATCTTTCCCACCCAATATAATTTCTCTCTCCACAAAATGCGTAACGGGTCATGTTGGCAAACAAATATTAGTGTTTTGTATATTATATTCAAAACTAGAAAGAAAAATGGACGAGAAAAAAGTGTTTAGATATAATATCTATGTTTTTCTTATGGTTTTGTGTCTATTCATTTTTTTTCCTTTCCCGTAAAATAATCTTTGCCGTTGCGGTTACGGTTACGAATTCACAAGAGAAAATTATTTGCAAATTAATATTGGAAGGATGGTTTTGATGTCAGAAAGACAGGCTAATTGATACAAAGCCCAATTTAATAATGGGCAATAGGTTTTGGGTTGGAACTATTTGGCCCGTTTTGTGTTGCCATATTAGGTATCGATGCTTTTTGCTTTCTCGGTTGTGTGTTCACACGCAGCTTTGTTGTGGCCTTTTATCTGTGATTAAGAAAAAGCCAAAAAGGAAAAAAAAAAAAGGTAGTTACTAACAAATTATTATAGTAGATTAGTAACTCTTTACGTTTCTTAGTGACTCATTATGCTTCCATACTTGCAAAATTTTAGAATACTGACTATCGTCACAAAAAATACTATATCAGTACTATATTCATTATTTAAACAGTTGACACGAGAAGGAAATATTATTAAAAACAATAAAAGTTGGTTTTAAAAATCTGCTGGAACAGTCACTGAATTTTAGGTAGCGCGTGTCATGTAGAATCGCTACAATCATGCAAGATTATATTAGTACGTATTTTCTATATGGCTGGAGTAAAGTTGCTAAACATATATGTGGGTAGTAATCGAGAGACTATAGATAGTTTATCGAACAAAATTAAAGTTGCGTTGTATAGTTCGACGAGCCCAACATAAACGAAGGAAGAGGGCTGAGGAAGGATCAATGAATAGGTTGATGATCTCTTTTTGCTAGTTAACTGAGTTAATCGCTTAAATGGTCATATTTATACAAAAATGGTGAAGTTTTTTTAATTTACTTCCACTTCTTTTGCGGGAGATATATTAGTGAATTAATTGATTCTAGATGGGGTATAATTATAATGTATTGCGGGAGATATATTACTAGTGAGCTATGTTTCAGGTACAAAGCACTATCATTAATGGCTTTCTGTGCTCATTGGTTGTAAATGAAACAAGTTATTGTAACCTGGCATTTAATTTAATTAATGAGTTGAATATATAGTACCATGGACGGTAAACAAGTGAGTTGTTATCAATTTTGTTACAGAGATGATCATTTATTTATATATTTTATTAGACAATGAAATGATATGAGTACTGAAAAATATCTAATAAATATTTATATGGATCTAGAAATGGGGTAGATAAACAAATTAAAAGGGTCACCCCCAACGTGCCTGAGTTTCTTTGTCAATATTTTTCTTCTTCATCGTGTTAGCATAAAAGTCGGTGCTAAGGAAAGTCCCAAATTATGTAGCTTGAAAGTGAAAGTCGGTCCACCTCTATATTCATTTTATGAAATATATTATTATCAAATCAATTTGTCATCAAATTTTCCAATTATAAAAGTATTCAGTCGTGCTTCTATCACTGTCTTCATTCAGATGGCGTATTGTATATATTGACACACACATACAAACACACACCCTATGCATAGTACATTCATATTTCTGATCTCATCTATCTTTCGATGGCTAAAAAACCTCAGATAGAATATCACACTTACCGAATACATCTAAATTTTGTATGAAATATTACTCGCACGTGAATGCGTGTAACAAAAAGAAAAAGTACATATTGACATTTATTGTGTTAAAATTGTTAATGTAACATGACTTTAATTTTGAGTAATTGAGCGAGATGTTATACATAACGTTATTAAATTTCGGAAGATTAGAGATTATAATTTGAATATAACGTACTACACTGCTTACACACAAACTTACAGAACACAAAAGCAAATAGTATAAAATCATATGTGTGAAATTACTCCCAATTAGCGAATTGTTGTTCCATAAATTTCTGTTTACTACTACAACCGTTTCGAGTACGAATCCAACTTAAAAGAGAATGACATCGATATGACTTTGCCCGTTTTTTTCTTTATGAATTGCACTATAAAGTCCTAAAGTCTCTAACCAGTATTAATAGCAGTAATTAATAGATGCAAATAAATAAATAAATTTATATAAAATAAACTGGACAGGGTGGCATCATAATTTATGGGGACAGCTGTCGTGGTTCTGCATTTATGACCACTAACATGCAATGGCACGGATGCATAGTTTAGTCATATACTTGTTAGATTCTTGTACAAATTTACTTATTCAATAGTACCTCTTACAATTTTCTCATTATTTAATAGATTGTGCCCTTCTGCATATAGTCTTAGACTTATTGTATCATATTTCAGTGCTCGGTTGTCATTAAATCTGATTTAATTTATTTTTCTGTGACCTTCGAATTTTCGCATTTCACCTGCTGACAAAATAAGTATTTTAGGTCGACAGTTATTTATGTATTTCGGGAAATCAAAGATATT
The DNA here is from genome assembly GCA_900406495.1 of Sisymbrium altissimum. NCBI lineage: Eukaryota > Viridiplantae > Streptophyta > Magnoliopsida > Brassicales > Brassicaceae > Sisymbrium > Sisymbrium altissimum. Next base: position 3,604 of record OVBI01000446.1, read on the forward strand.
GTCAATTTCTCGTATGGGAGTGATCGGAACATATTTATTAGTATCTTACCTCACGACCCCATTGTCAACTCTTATGTAATAATTTGACCCCATTTAATTAGTTGTAGTTGTTTATTGGCTTAAATGCATTAACTGCGTCGTTTCCAACTCTTTCTTCTACCAGTAGTATATGTTATTTTACATAGTTATTCAGGAAACACTAATTAGCAGCATCTGCTAATCATTTTAAGTTTACAGGAAAAAAACATTATTCAATTGTATCACTGTTCTGTTAGTAGTATTAGACTATTAGTTACCACTTACCAGTACAGAAGAATCTATTATCGTTTCTTTTAAGCTTTGTGTGATTTCTTTCATATTGTTCTAAACTTCTAATCGTAACATATTCATTCTTTTGTCATTGCACAAGTTTTCTTAATTTAGAGACCTATTTAGTTGCATGTAATGGTTCGTAATTTGTTTATTGCATTATATATTTGTCTAGGTCTGATTTACGAGTGATATATGGTTATAGTTTTATAGACATGCAAACGGACTATATGAACGACTGCAATTACACTGCAAGAAAAACAATGCCATAAATATGAAAACAGAGGACATAGTCAGATATAAATAAAATAATGTATTTTAATACTGTAATAATTAAAATATTCAGATCTTAACAATTAAAGAGTGTGGAGTAAATATTGCGTTCACTTCATTCGCGTCAGAATTCCCGGGAAAAAAAAATGTCGGTTTCACTTCATAATTTTCTCACTCATTTTCCCGGAAAGTTACAAAGGCATTCCCTTTTCAGGTTCTGAAGTCAATCAAACTCACAAAAACATAAGAGTAGAAGCAAAAAGGCTGGAGCTTTCCCTTTTATCTTTTCTTTGTTTCCTCAAAAATATGATCTTGACTTTCCGATTAAGATAACTCTAATAGAGAGCTCTCAGAAAAGTGTGAGAAAATGTTGGCTTTGATGAATTGTGCATCTTCTTCCTTTTCATCCTCTTCTTCTTCTTCTTCTTCTTCTTCTTCTTCTTCCTCTTCTTCCTCTCCAACTTCTTCTTCTTCATGTTCTCCGAGGTAAATGATTTCAATTGCGTAAGAGACTTGTAACTTTGTATCTCGTATGTATAATCTACAGAGATATCAATCAATCTGCGAGTCAAAGTTGAAAGAAGATTTATCTCTTCTTTGCTTGTAGGAACAGAGAGAACATGGCTTTGCAGAGTGTTGTTGATGTGTCATCTCCAAGTTTCTCTTCCGACACCAAACTTGTACTGTTCCGAAATCATCTCAATATTTTCTTTTTGTTTTTTCCTAAAAAAGCAAAAACTCTCTGGAAAAAATTGCAAAAACCAAAAGTAAAACACTCTGTTTTTTCTTCTAGGTTTATATGGTTTGATGCAATTTTCATGAATCTGTATTTTTATTCTCCATTTACTGGCAGATTTTACCAATAGAGAAGACTATAATTACTCACAAAAATTCCAATCTCCGCCTCATCCCAAAGGTTTCGTTTATATTTCACTAGTCAAAGATAATCTTTTTGATTTATATACAATATTTATATATACTTTTTTTTGGACTAATGATTTTAGTATATACTTTCTTGTGTTGCTCTGTCTCTTGTCATCTTAATATTGGACAGTCTACAGAAGAATTGAAGAAGGAGATTGCTTCAATCGAGCTAGAGATTCTACACATGGAACGATATCTATTATCACTATACAGAAAATCTTTCGAGCAGCAAGTTTCTTCCTTCTCTAATCTTTCTGCAAAAACATTACCTCGTTCTATGACTACTTCACAACCGTCCTCACTAACTCTCTCAAATCATTACCAAGCTTACGAAAAACCGATTTCGTATCCTAAGAGTTTCAACACTAGTTTAAAAGCCTTATCCTCAAGGGTAATTTAATAAACCTCAAGTTAATATAACAACTAGAAGAAAGAAACACATTGACTTGTTTGTGTGTATTTTTTATTTTCTCAGGAAGGGACTAGAGAAGTTTCTGGTAATCAGAGTCTAGGAGAGCTTCTTGGATCATCTCATATAGTTGATGATTACAACCTCATAAACCCGAATAAACTCACTGAAGATATCATGAGATGCATATCTTCTGTCTATTGTACACTTTCAAGAAGCTCAACCAGAAGAGATTCCGCATGTTTCTCTGCTTCTCCGCTTTCATCAATGTCGAATTCATCAACCATTTTCTCTTCCAAATCCGCTTATGACGACAAATGGAGCCTGCATTGCGCTAGCGAGGATCATTTGATGAATCATCGTCAAGATCAAGGCAATGTTTTGCCTTGTGGTGCTGTTGTAATTGAGGCTCTGAAAGTACACTTAGATGATGGTAGTTTCAGTTATGCTGCTCTTATGCTGCAAAAATTCAGGTAAAAGTTTTGGATGATCAGTTTTTGGTGACGAAACCTTAATTTATTTGTATCATGAACGATATTGGTGTGCAGATCATTGGTTCAAAATCTTGAGAAAGTTGATCCGAGTAGAATGAAACGTGAAGAGAAGCTTGCATTTTGGATAAACATTCACAATGCTCTTGTGATGCATGTAAGTAAACAAGGTGTTAAAATTCTTTTATTTTGTTTCTTTCTCTTTCCTTGTTAATGATTTTTTGTTTTTCTCATTATCATAATCTTCTTCTTTTGCAGGCTTACTTAGCTTATGGAACTCACAACCGCTCAAGAAACACTTCTGTTATGAAGGTTTTAAGAATATAAAATCCCTAATAAGTAACACTTTATTTTGATGTTTTTTCTAAGCAAATTCTTTTTATATAAAACCAGGCAGCTTATAACATTGGAGGCTATCACATAAACCCTTTCATCATACAAAGCTCAATCTTAGGAATTAGACCTCATTACTCATCACCGTCACCTGTATGACATTACATTTGTTTTTTTTTTTTTACTTTCACTTTTACTTTTTTTTCCACCACATAGTAAACATGTTATTCACATCTATCTTGCAGTTACTCCAAACACTGTTTTCCCCTTCAAGAAAGTTGAAAACTTGCAGTGTTAGACACGCTTATGCATTGGAATACCCCGAGGCTTTAGCACATTTCGCTATTTCTTTAGGAGCGTCCACAGATCCTACGGTAACACTTAGAAATCATTCAAATCTATATAGTTTCCATTAGTTTATTCCCAGACTTGGAGTTAACAATATTACTTTATTATTACTAGGTTCGCGTTTACACTGCGGATAGAATTTTCCGGGATCTAAGACAAGCGAAAAGAGAGTTTATTAGAAGTAATGTTCGTGTTCACAAAGGGACAAAGATATTGTTGCCAAGAATCTTTCAGCATTATGTTAAAGACATGTCAATGGATGTGTCTAAGCTCATGGAAGCAACAGCTCAGTGTTTACCGGAGGATGCAAGGAGGATTGCTGAGAAATGTTTGAAGGAGAAGAAGAGTAAGAATTTTGAATGGTTGCCGGAAAATTTGAGTTTCCGGTATATCATTGCTGGAGAGTTAGTCGGAGGAAGAAATAAGACGTGATGGTTTATTACTTTACACCTAGAAGTTTGGTTTTTGGCTTATGCATGTGATTAAATAATTTAAATTACAAATAGTGTTTCATTTGGAATTTTTGTATCTTAGACCGGTGTAAAGCAAGAGGTTTTCAACTTTTCATGGTTAGTTAGATGGGATCTCTCTGAAGTGTAATTTGTCTGCCACTCTGAGGTATTTTGGTGAAGAAACAAAAGGAATGGTTCGGCAAGAGCCCATAAAAAGTTCTTATGGGTCTGCTTTGGATACTCTATGACATCAAAGGCATGAAAATGGAAATGCTTTTGTGGAGAGCGTGACCGAGCTGGCAAAAGTGTGCATGATCTCTTATTTGATTGTTGGTCTGAAATTTTATAGAAATACAATGTTACTTTCATTCAATAATCTTATATATAATTAGGCAACCTTCTTTACATAGGTTGCGCCACGTCATCAAAACCTTCTCGCCACGTGTCCTTCCAATTACATCACCAAATGCCATACAATTTCAAATAGGACCATATTGTTCGGACCACTTTTCCGGTTAATTATGTTTCTCCTCAATTGGGCATAAAACAGTAAGTTAGCCCAAAGTGAGCGTCACTCTCCTTCTTCTCTATTTGTTAAACCCTAAACATAACCATCCTGACCTCCGATTCTTCGTCTTCGGCCGACTTCAGCAGCAGTAACCGTCGTGATTGTTCGACTTCTTGATCATTTACGCATCATTTCATCTTGCAATCCCATTAATCACATAACTTATGGCATTCTTCGACCGTTTATCATTGCCCCCTATAAATTTTAGCCTCCAAAACCCAATCCCACTCACACATATCTATCTCTCACCCATTCTCCCTTATTTCGAAATGGCCGGTCTCGACTTTATTGCTATTCCCAATGAAACCTCTCATGTCACCTTCGACGACCTCCATCTTGGTCGATCACCACATGAATCAGTTTGCCGGCTTCTTCGTTTCTGAGATTCCAGGAATCTCAAAAGAAACAATGAATTCATGGGTATCACCCTCCTCTTCCTTGATGAGAAGATAATCTTTAGTTTAATTTTCCATCTTTTATGATTTTAAATTACCGTTATCGGAGAATTTTGTTAACGTCTTTGTTACTCCCCTCTCGCAGAACTCTGTGATTCACGGGTTCATTCCTTCAGGCCTTACCAGGAATGGACTAGCTTCAGAGATAGATGTCTGAGAATTTAATGGATTTGATGATGGTTCAATGTGATGATCGTTAATTCGATGTCAGTAGTATTGCTATGTATAAAGTATAAACCTTTCAAACATGGTTGGTAAGTGGTAAGTGTAGATGAAATTTCGAGACATTTATCAGTTTTCTTTTTCTGTTATTGGTTAAAGATTTGACTTGACTGCTGCAAAGACTGTATTACTAACTTATGTAGAGTTCTACTTGCTCAGGTTTCATTTCTATTTTTGGAAATTGCCAGGCTTTTGCTGATTTCATGTCACGAACAACAATGGGAGGGAACGTATCCTTGGACCCTTCGAACATGGTTGTAACAGCTGGTGGGACTCTTACTATCGAAGTATTATTAGCCTTCTGCTTCGCAGATCATGAAAATGATTGTCTCATTCTGTCGCCTTATTATCCACGGTACGGTTTAGCATATACGTTTATATTTGATGCAAGTGTTTGATTCTCTTTCTATGCGATCTACTAAAGAGAACTGGATTTTGCAGCTTTGATAGGGATAACAAATTTAGTACAGGAGTGGTGCTTATACCAGTACACTGCCGTAGCTCCGAAAATTTTACTGTACCAGTTCCTGCGCTGGAACAAGCTTTGAATCAAGCTAGAAAAGAGGAAGCAAAGTATCTGGGATCCTCTTTTCAAACCCGTAAAACCCTCTTGAAAACATACTATCAAGAGAGACGCTCTATGATCCTGTTGAGGATAATGTGACAGTATGAAAATGCAAATTCTAGGTTACTCTCTATCACGACGACTTGTAAGTTTTGTCTCTCTATGAATGGTACCTTTTTGCTATGGTTTCAAATGATCGAGGAAGTCTGTATGATAAATAACTTATTCACTTTCTTTTCTTTATGAAAAAATCACAAATATCAGAATTTGCTTTCAGGCCCAAGGTTTTCAGAATTTTATGATCGGAACTTTTGCAATAAAGTGTAGTTTGTACAGTGTATTAGATAAATCTTTCGAGTTCAATGACTTTATATTGTAAGCATAACAAACTTTAATCTTCTTTTCTTTGAGGTGTTTTATCTACCAGCTGCAGCTTTATAAACAGGAGAATGATTTCCACAACAGACCTGATTTCTTCCTAACCTCTCCCTTGTGAACACAACACGTCTACAACAAAATTATGATATATCAACAACGACTACGATTTGGAATACACCACATTTATTAATTAGCAACTTCTTGCACGTACATAAACAATTGACAGGAGAAGGGCCTCTAAAAAATAAGATTTGATTTTCTTTGGGTTTGAAAATTTGGCAAACAGAAACTTTAGATAAAAAATGATCAATACAATGAGGTCCCAAAACAAAAAGATTAAAAAAAAGGGAAGGTAAAGGCTTGGGAAAAACCCTGCTACTACTATAAAACAATTAATAAAATAGGAAGAATGTTGGAGGTGTATTAGGAGAGAGAGGATGAGTAACAAGTCATTTTTCATAATAAATATCGGAATGTGGAAATGAACGAACAGTGATGTAGAGGGAAAACAAAGCTAACCCAATGGAAAGGACTATGAAGTAGTCAAATAGCCAATAACCAACCGCTTCCAACACTAAAACCAAATTATAATCCGAGAGTAGTATGGAATGAACTATTAGTCCGATTTAAGAGATTAACCAGATAAGCAATTTACTTAGCATTTTTAGTAATTTACTTAAAAACAGAGAAAAAATGTATTTATAAAAGACATTAAAGAATCATGAAAATGAACATTAACCAAAAAAAGAAAATTAACAATCCAACTAATTAAAATTAATAAAGAAAATACAAAAATATTTTAAAAGAAAGCAATAAAATGCAAAACCCAAAAAGATAATATCTAAATGTCTTATTCATTGGAATATCTAAATATTTTAGAATTCTAAGGAATCTCAACACACCGATTTTACCTAAAAGTTAGAGCACCAATCATATTGATTCGAAACATAAATCTTCACGAAAGTTTATGCAATAAGATAAGGCTTATTGTAACCCATGTGAGAAATAAAGTTACCGAAGTAGAGATACTCACATGTAGCAGGGACATGGCAAAAATATTGATTCCAAGAATAATATTGTCACCTAAAGATACACAACACGCGATCACCTTTAAAAGGAGACAGTTCCCCATACAACTATCCTAAGCCATGACCATCAATGAGAGTGAGGGACAAACTATGAAAAGGGTGGCTCTTTACTTGCCTAAACCGGTTTTCAGTCACGGTCATGTATAGGTCGTGCTATTGAAGATCACCGCACCAAAGGGTCTTCAAATCCTAGATACTTCCAAAAACCACGAAAGGAAACAATATGTCACAAATATTGTATACAAAGAAGCCTTCTCAGCTCTGCCATTGAAACAAAATAAGTAATCATCTCCACAACGACTACTTTTAGAAATTGAAAATTTTAAAATTGTACAGAGGTGAAGGTGACAAACTACAAATTTTCAATTGCAAGTGATAACGATGAAGAGAGAAACATTAATAGAGATCGATGAAGTGTAACTAAGAAAAGAAAAAAAAAACAGCAAAAAAAAGGCAAAGTGTTTACAAAATTTATAAATTAGAATAGAATTGTTGCGTAAAAGAGTATGTTTAAACATACCAAAACGTAAGATAAATAAAATCCTTCATATTTTTTTAAAATATATTTCTTGCACATGAAGTTACGTGAACAGTGAAGAGAAAACCAACTACAAGAACACGAACACAGCAACACGTGGCATAGAATTTAGAGTTAAGAATCATATATTCGTATTTACATTTCTTATTAACAAACATTGAAACAATACAAGAGGCAAATACACGAATGAAATATGAGTTATTTTCTTTAAGATTATAGAGATGCACAAGAACAAACAAAAATAAGTAAATCCACATATAAAAAATGGATAAACTAAACAAAATAAATTATATACAAGAACGCTTATAACCTCACAATAAGAATAAGGTAAACAAAAGTACAATACTAATAAAGAAAAACACTTAAGAATAAAAAAAAATATAAATGTCCAAGTTGAAAAGTTTAAATACACATAATTAACATATAAAAATTTAAATAAAACAAACAAACTATCTGCACCCAATTACTTAGAAACACATAAAGTTTCACAAATGTGGAGAATAAAATAGCAAAAAATACAAATCATAAAAAAACAGCCCTATAAAAAAGTATAATTACATCGCCAAAATCAAAATGATAAAAAAGAAAACATGCCAAAATTTATATATATTGGCATCTGAAAATAAAAATATTTTTTTAAAAAAATTGTTATCAGTTAATTATAATTGCTTTTACATCCCAATAACATAATCAAAACATGCAAACAACAAGTAAATGGAACATGGGTTATGCCCATTAATTACATATCCAAATTAACTGCAGCAATAACAAAATATATATACAACACCCAAAACAGGTTTTTCACAAATACGGAAAAAACAAAAACAACGGAAAATTATTCATATAAAAAAAATCCCTAGCACTTTAAAAATATATATAATACCAAAAAAAACAAAATAAATGCAATAGAAAATACAAAAGAATACTAAAAAAATTACAACCAAACGCTTTAGAATATATAATCTACAAAACCATAAATTAAAGACAAACAAAAAAATAAACGCAAAAGAAAATGAAAAAAATACAAAAGAATTATTAAAAAATTTATAACCACATGTTTTAAAACTTATAATCTACAAAAGTATAAATTAAACACAAACAACAAAATAAACACAATAGAAAATGCCAAAAATATAAAAGAATTATTCAAAAATTTTATAATCACATAATCTAAAATATATAATCTACAAAATTATAAATTAAATAGAAAACCTCCACGCATGCGCGGGGGAAGGCAGCTCCACTAGTTAAAATAATGAAGAAGCTAATCACTTAATATTCAAATACTAAAAAATAAATATATAGAATATTTAGATTAAAATTATATAAAATGAATATTCTAGAAACATAAAATTTTATATCTTCAGAGATACTATCAACACTGTAATTATATATTTTTACACCAGATAGTAACATGTTATTCACATTTTACAGTTACTCTACACACTGTTTTCGTCTTCAAGAAAGTCAATTTTTTTTTCCTATCTGCATGTGTCATTATCATGGTTGCATACTTTTTTAGCATAGGGGTTTTCTCTGTCGAACTTACTTACGATGGATTCCAACAGCTGTAGCGGCAATGGCAATAACTCCAGGTATTGTGAGAGATGGCACACTCTAATTTTTATTCTTATTTGTGTTTAGTGTTTAGATAGATCAGATATTGATATGTGGATTTCGACAGATAATAGATCAGATAACCTTATAAGTATGATCTTTTTGTAATTGATTTGATTTCATTCGTGATATCCTTACAAGCATCAACAATTTCTGTTTAGTGTTTCGCGAGAGTAGATAAGCATCATCAATTTTTGTTTAGTGTTTCGCGAGATCAGATATCCTTACAAGCATCATTTCATAGTGTTTAGCATTTAGGTTCATTTGTGATTTTCAACAGATGGTAGATAGTAGATCATAGAATAATAGAAAACATCATCTCTTGTGTTGTTGGTTTTTTTTGTAGGTTAATAAGCAGCACAAGAAGAAGAAGAAGAAAAAAAAGCATGCGAAGCATTAAAAAGGTAAAAAGAAACTGCCTAGAAATATATATTTTTTTCAAAGAAGACAATACAAAAGATGTGATCTCAAACTTAAATATAATTTTTTTCCAAATTAATATAATCCTTCGTAAACTTTTGAAAAGAAATATATATTCAAACAGAAAAATTAGAGATGATTAAATAATATTACTAAACTACTGTCACATGAACCACATAAAAAAATAAAAATTCTGCGTACCATCACATTATAAGAAGGTGAGAACTTCTAAGAACTTTTAAAAAATTTTAAGAGCTTGGTTTGTGAGTGTTTGTGAGTTGTATTGAATGAGAATAAATGATAAATGATTTCGAAAATATCTTTGTTTGTGAGTGTGTTTGTTAATTACTACTTAAAACCCATTTTCCCTTTTAAAAAATGAAACTTCTACGTTAAATTTGTATTAAATTTTTGTGTTCCCTTTACAATCCAATCTATATACATGATTTATGTTTAATGTTTTCTTTCATCATTTTATTGCAAAAACTAAAACTTAAAGAAATTAATCAATAATTATATAGATGTATAACTTATATTTAGGAAGCACTGATATAATAATTATATATATTTTTGGTTTATGCATGTGATTAAATAATTTCAATTACAATTAGTGTTTCATTTTGAATTTTTGTATCTTAGACCAGTGCAAAGCAATAGGTTATGGGATATACAATATTTGTACATTATGTCATTTTCAATTTATACTTTATGCATATATAAATTTTATAGTATATTTATATTTAATGACTATATTTATTTATTTAAATTGTATATTAATAAATTTTGGTTTTTTGTTTATTTTTTGTCAAAAGACTTTAAATTGATAAAAATTATTAATTTGTTTATTAATTTAATAAACCGATTGTTGTTACTTTATCATGATTAAATATGAATAAGCTTAATAATTAAGAAAATCGATTACTTATTTCTTTTCCTATTAAATAATGAATTTAATTATAATTTTGTTCACAAAAACTAGTTTCAAATATTTATCCATGAAATTATGAGTGTTAATCAGTATCATCTTGGTTTTATATTTATTATACACTTTAACAATTAATTTTGACAAAAAGTATAAATATTTATTAAAAAATTTGCTGTAATTTAAGTATCTTGAATTAGTGTGAAAATTGTTATATTTTTCATTATATATTTTTTAATAATGATAAATATGATCTATTTTAGTGGTGATATACAGTTGTTACCATATTTTCAAATCTTTCGAAAAATATAAATTTTCATAAATAAAATTATCCATATTATAATTAGTATTATGCCACATTTTTTTTCAAAAGTTATGTCATCTTTATTTTTTGTAAGAGTCAATATGGTGATGACATATTAGTAAATTTTTTAAAATTACTTCTCAAATATACATTAAGGAATATATGTGTACTGAAAAGTCGAGCTGAAGTCAAAGCAATTTTTTTTTTAAATGCTTTATTTTATTGACAAATGACAAATATAATCTCATAAAATATCTTAAATAAATTATTCGAGTCGTCTCAAATTCATATTTTTAATATTATTATACCTTGACTAAAATTATGTTACACATGTTTATGGAATATTAACTCACTTAAATTAATTAAAATACTTTTGCTTTGATTGATGATATACATAGTTTTTCTTTTTATCATTTTTATTATAAAGATTTCATATATTTGTTAATTCAATCATATACGATATTTTTAGCATAGTACGAATGAAAAACCTAATAACAAAAAAGATTAACAAAAAATCTAATTTACAAATAAAAATATCATATATGATAAAATTAACAAGTGTATGAAATCTTTATAATAAAAAATTTTCAAATTTTACTTCACAGAAAAATAATTAACTTCACAATTTCAATTTTCAAATAAATCCAATTATACTGTAAAATTTCCAAATTTGAGATATTGCTTATATTTATTACTAAATTATAGAATATTTAAACTAAATGCAAACTTTCTAAAACATGGTCCAATAGTTTTTTTATATCACATCATTTTTTCTTCTTTAGAAATTCATCAAATTTTTTTATAAATATATTATTTTTTGGGTTAAATAACTCTAAAATATAATACTGAAAATATCTTTATTTTACACAATTCAAGTCATTAGATTTATCATTATGATTGTCTTAAAACTTATTATATTAAATTGTCAAAGTTCATTTTTTGTAATAAATTAAAAATGATTAAAGATTAAAAAAAAATACTAATAACTAAATACTTCGATTTTATCTAATATTAAATAAAAGAAGCATGAACTAAATCAATATTAGAATCATTTGAAAATTAAGTGAGGTGAATAAACATAATTATGTATTAATTTCATAATTAATTACAATAATGCATAGTGTATTATATATAAATTTATTAAAATAGTAAAATAAAAACATTATATATATATTACAAAATCTCATGTCCATTATATTTAAATACTAAAAAAATTAAAATATATTATATTTAGATTAAAATTATATAAAATGAAATCAACTTAAATAAACATAAAATTTTATATCTTCGAAAGATATATATTTTTTTCTAAATTAAAATCTCATATCTCGAGCGTGGGCCTATGGCAGATGGTTTATGGGCCAAATAACGAAGCTCATATTTTAGGGTTTAAGCATGTGTAAAACAAAAATACAGGACATAATTTTGATTATGTAATAAAAACAAGGGTCTGGTTAGAAAGAAGAGTTGGTTGCTTGGTCTGCTGTGTATTGTTTCCCAAAGTGAGAGAGGAGAGTAAAGTTGAATTCACAAGACAACGGTGGGGATGGTATTGGAGCAACCGGACAAGTCCGACGACCAATTCGAGCTTGTAATTCTTAAATTCCCTCTCTTTTTTTGTTTGTCTGATGGGTTTCTCTCTTTTTGTAAACAAAAAATTGGAACTTTATATTTTGGAACAGGGTTTGTATCTGTGGGATAATGGTGGAGATTCAGAGAAAGCGGCGGAGCATTTTGTCTTGTCGGCCAAGTTAAACCCGGATAATGCAGCTGCGTTCAAGTATTTAGGGCATTACTACTCGCGTGTGACGCACGATCACAACCGAGCTGCAAAGTGTTACCAGAGAGCAGTGTTGCTCAACCCTAACGATTCTGATTCCGGAGATGCTCTGTGCGATTTACTGGACGGACAGGGGAAAGAGATCTTGGAGATTGCTGTTTGCCGCGACGCTTCTGACAAGTCTCCCAAGGCTTTCTGGGCTTTTTCCAGATTGGGTTACATTCAGGTTGTTGTTTGATTGAGATTGATTATTTGCTTTTTCTGAAAGTCTCAACTTTTGGTTATTGTCTTTGAGTTCTCATCTCTCTGGCTATTTTGGATTGTATCGTAGCTTCATCAGAAGAAGTGGTCTGAAGCTGTTCAGAGCCTTCAACATGCAATTAGAGGGTATCCTACCATGTCTGACTTGTGGCAAGTAATTGTCCTTTTTCTCTTTGATCCTTAGTTATTATCAAATTGTTACGTTACAATTGTTTTTACTTTAGTAGCGAATTTGACAAGAATCTTTTTTTGTTTGTTTGTCGTTGCAGGCTCTAGGCCTTGCTTACCAGCGACTTGGAATGTTCACTGCTGCTATCAAGGTAAAAAAACGCGCTCTTTCCATTTTTGTACTTTCACGATTTCTTCAATCTTATTGTTTGATTCTGTTGTGACCTTAATTCTTAATGATACAACAGGCTTATGGCCGTGCCATTGAATTAGATGAGACCATGATTTTTGCATTAGTGGAGAGTGCTAACATCTTTCTGATGCTTGGTTCATATAGAAAGGTAACCTTTATGCCCGCGTCTGTTCATAATGACCTCTTTAGAGAGTTTTTGTTCGCGTGGCTCCCAAAAGCTCATCATATAGTATTTGTATAGGGTGTGGAGCTCTTTGAGCAAGCGCTGAAGATTTCACCTCAGAATATTTCTGTGCTCTATGGTCTTGCTTCTGGATTGCTTAGTTGGTCGAACGAATGCATAAATTTGGGCGCATTTGCGTGGGCAGCTTCGTTACTAGAGGTTAATAAATACTAACGTCTTCTTATTATGTCCTGTTCTCTCATCCATATTGGATATAACTTAACTGCGAGAGAAATTATGGCAAATCCATTTTAGGATGCTCGTAAAGCTGCAAAAGCAAGCACTCAACTGGCCAGCAACATGTCTTCTATTTGGAAATTGCATGGAGATATCCAGGTACTGAGGCATGTCTTGTATTTTACGCATCAGCTTGTTGGTTATCTGGGCTTCTAATGTTTGTTTTGTTTCTTGAGCAGCTTACTTATGCAAGATGCTTTCCGTGGTCTGATGGAACTGAAAACTCTGAATTCACTTTAAAGACATTTAATGATTCAATCCTCTCTTGGAGAAGCATTTGTTACTCAGCTGCATTGTCAGCCAAATCTTCTTACCAGCGAGCTCTGCACTTAGCCCCCTGGCAAGCCAATCTTTATACTGACATAGCCATAACTTGTGATCTCGTTTCAAGTTTAAGCGATGACTCTGAAACTTCTAGTTCTTGGTAAGATTATATACTAAACATTAGTTGGTATTTTCTTAGTTTTTGATGTGCCCCCTTGTAATAGTCTACAACTCTATCAGGAAGCTAGCAGAAAAGATGGTTCTGGGAGCTTTATTGCTGGAATGCGACAACTCGGAGTTCTGGGTTGCTTTGGGTTGTATGTCTGATAATAGTGCTTTGAAACTACATGCTCTGATCCGGGCGTTGCATTTGGATGTATCTTTAGCCGTTGCTTGGGCGTTTATGGGCCAGGTATTGTGCCTTACCATTTTTTTTTTTGTCATTCTGGCTTTGTATTGGATGTCCTAGCTGTTTCAGGGGTAAACTGTATCTTGCTTTCTTGTTTTACCTATGTTCATGAAATCAGTTACGGTTTCCTTCTTTCTGCATTAAATAGATCTTCAGGGGATCGGATGAAATGAAATTGGCGAAGCAGGCTTTTGATTGTGCTAGAAGCATAGATCCTACACTTGCGCTACCTTGGGCCGGCTCAGCTGATACTTATGCTAGGTAGATGCTTTTTATGTGAAAAAGAAACTCATTTGTTTTTTGAACTAAATTTTTCCCCCCCCAGACTAATCAACATCTCAGGGAGTCAACATCAGATGAGGCTTTTGAGAGTTGTTTACGAGCTGCGCAGATATCACCTGTAAGTGCTGCTTTAGCTGTCTTTTACGTTCTTGTTAGTGTGATGGCTTTAACTAAGGTGTGAGATCTTCTGTCCAGCTTGCGGAGTTCCAGGTTGGTTTGGCATGGCTTGCTTTGCTGCAGGGAAATATTTCATCTCCGCAGGTAGGAACACACATATATCCTAATAATATCTAATAATAGCTTTTAAGTAACTCACCCTCTTGAAACTGTGTTGCAGATTTTCGCTTGCATTGAACAAGCGGTGCAGCGCACCCCTGATTACCCTGAATCTCATAACCTCCACGGGCTAGTTTGCGAGGCAAGATGTAATTATGATACTGCTATTGCTTCGTACAGGCTAGCACTTGCTGCAATGAGTTTTTACCCCGACAATTACGTGAAATCTCATGCTGGAAAAATATCTGTTAACTTGATCAGGTCACTCAGCAAGGTGAGATCCCCATTCTTCTCTGTTGTCAACATGTTTTTCTAACAGCTACTTTTGATTCAAGAATCAATAGAAATACAACTTTTGTACTTTTTTGGGTATTTTTTTGCAGGCAGGGCGATTCAAAGAATCTGTTATGGAATGCGCGAATTTAAAGTCAAAAGGTTTGTACTTAGAACGTTCATTCCCCAATTTTGAAGACTGGGCTTTCTTGCAACTGTTACTAACTTTTAGTCAAATGTTACCAATAAATTTTAAAATTTTCCAAAAGGTTTGCTTGATGCTGGAGGCTTGCAAATATATGCCTTCTCTCTGTGGAAGATTGGTGAGAATGATTCGGCTCTCTCAGTGATTCGGGAGCTGGCTGGTAGGATTTCTACCATGGAAAAATCCACAATAGCCTTCCCAATCAGCTTCATCTGTAGTCTGCTCTATTGCATTTCTGGATTGGATTCTGCTACCACCAGCATCCAGAAAATGCCAAAGGATTTCTTCCAGAGTTCGAAAGTCAGCTTTATAGTATCTGCCATCCATTCTCTTGATCACAGTGAGAGACTTCAGTCGATTGTTGCAAGCACTCGTAGCTATATAACATCACAAGAAGAAATAGTTGCAATGCACTATTTGATAGCACTCAGCAAACTGGTGAGCCTTTTGATCTCAGTTTTTCATGTCCTCCCCTTCGTGAATGGTGTATTGGTTTAAACTCTGGATTAAATTGATTCCTCTGGATATTGCAGCTGAAAACTGGAGCAGGAGATTTCCTTGGATTTGAGAAGGGGATTGCTCATCTCAGAAAAGCTCTTCATATGTATCCTCACAGTAATTTGTTAAGGTGGGTGTTCAGTACCAGAGGTTACTTAAACGCTGACCAAGCGCGCTAGGTTTTGAATTATGTAATATGTTGTTATCGTAATCATAACTTGGAAAACATATATGGTTGGAACTAGGAACCTGCTTGGATATATTTTGTTAGCTGGTGAAGGAACGAAAGAGGTATGTGCTGCTAGTAGGTGCTGTATCATAAATGTCTCTGAGTGTGGAAATAAGGAAGGTCTGAAGTCCGCGTTGGAGGTCCTTGGGGGAGGATCGGTTGCTTGCAATGTAATTGGCAATACAGCTCCAAGGTTCTCTTTTCCAACATGCCATTGTCAGAGTCTGAATGCTCCTGTTGTTGTTGTGGAACTGCAAAGGTATCTGAGAATATTTCACAGCATTTTAGCATTTTCAGAATTTGATTTGATCCTCTCTCTTAAGTGGTCTCTGGTCCTTTTTCATCTATAACTCAGTTGTTTTCTTATACGCAGATTCTTGCATCAAGAACCCTGGAACAGCGATGTGAGATACTTGCTTATTCTGAATCTCGTGCAGAAGGCCCGTGAGCAGAGATTTCCTAGACAGCTTTGTAATGCTATTGAGCGTCTAATCTATGTGGCACTCTCTGATGAGACATGTTCGAAGGAAGGCGAATATCAAAAGTTCCAGCTTCTGCTTTGTGCTTCTGAGATCAGTTTGCAGAAGAGAAACATTGCAGAGTCCATTGACTATGCACGAAAGGCTTCGTCCCTTTCGCTTCCACGTAGCTACCTATTTCTGGCACATTTGCAACTTTGCCGTGCCTACGCAGCAAAAGGGAGCACCAGAAACATGCAAGAGGAATACAGAGCGTGTTTGGAGCTCAAGACTGACTCATATATTGGTTGGATCTGCCTGAAGCTCATAGAATCTCAGTTTGATCTGGAGACTGATGCTAACCTCTTGGAGATGATGAGCCTACAAGAAAGCCCGAGCCAGAAGAAGAATTCATGGAAAGAGTGGATGGCTGTTTACAGTCTAGCTCTTGGCTTAGTTTCTTTCGGGAAAAAAGACTTTTCCTCAGCGGAGGAGTTCCTTGCACAAGCTTGTTCGTTGGGTAATTCAGAGAGTTGTCTGCTTCTCTGCCATGGTGCTGTCTGCTTGGAGCTAGCTAGACAGTCTAATGACTCCCATTTCCTCTCACTAGCTGTAACGAGTCTTAACAAAGTTCAAGTGAGCTCCTTGATTCCTTTGCCTATCGTGTATACTTTATTGGCTCAAGCACATGGAAGTCTTGGCTCTAAAGAGAAATGGAAGAAGAATATTCGTCTTGAATGGTTCTGCTGGCCACCAGGTACTGAATGAGACGGTTCCATCCTTTTTTTTGTTCACCTTACTTTCCGCACAACTGAACATCTTTTTTTTTTTTGGATTCCTGAACAGAGATGAGACCCGCAGAGGTCTACTTCCAGATACATATACTTGCAAGAGAATCAGAAGATAAACCGGAAACCGCTTCAGGGTTTGAAAACTGTCAAACCCCTGAGAAATGGGTGCTTAGAGCGATCCACACTAACCCTTCTTGTACGAGATATTGGAACCTCTTGCCTCAGCTTGTTCCCATTAGCTAAGAACCAAAAATTTAAAATCCAGACACCAGAACAGAGAAAGCAGTTCCTGTTCTGTTTTTTTTTCCCCTTATAGATGTATGATGCTATGTTTTACCATGTTATGTAGTTTTTGTGAATGAGGAACACAATGGAATAGGATTCATGTACATGGAAACTACGTGCAGATTCGTTTTTCGTTATAATGAAAAAAGAAAAACGAAAAGCTAGACCTGCACATGCGTTGCTTTCTTGATTTGCATATGAAACAAACAAATCACGTTTATTGCTTGCAAAGCCATATATTTATATTTACAGCAAATTGGTGTCAGCAATCAAACAAAAAGCAAACAAAGCAACAACAAGAAGCTGATTCTTAACGCATCATCATAACGGCAAATTCATCAAAGCTTAAAACTCCATCAGCATTAAGATCAAAAGCTTTGATCATGACTGTGCAATCATCAGTCGTTCTTGACTCACCAAGCTTCATCAGCATCGTCTTCAAGCTTCTCGGGGTAATGCAATCTTCTCCTTCAGCAATGTACATTCTAAACGCTTCCATAATCTTGCTCTTCTTCTCTTCCTCCGTACAATCATCATTGCCTTTGATTAACTGAGAAAACTCCTCAAAATCCAACATTCCATCTCCGTCTATATCAGACAATTTAACCGCAGCTTCGGCTTCTTCATCAGACAGTTGCTCTCCCAATGTCTTGAAACTCTTCTTAAGCTCCTCTGCGGAGATTCTACCGTCTCTGTTTGCATCCATGTAAGCAAAAACAGCCGCCAAGTCTCTATTCTTGTCCTCACCATTGCTGTCTGAGGACAGTCGCTCGCAGAGTTTCATGAAAGATGAAGATAACTGACGTTGAGTATTCTTCATGATGACAAAGGCTAAGAAAAGAGAGTTAAGAGGGTATGCTACAAGTTCTCTTGTTTTTATATATTTAACAATTTGATGAGAAGATAGTCTAAAGGGTTCTCTATATATATAAGGATGTTTCAAGTTTCGAGAATAGTATGGGACTAATAAAAAAACAGAAACTGAAACGTATCAAACGTGGGAGATTCAGAAATAGTCGTTAGATCTAGAAGAAAACAAATATTTAGATCTAGAAGAAAACGTATTATTAGTCTTTTAGATCTGTAGGTCTCATCCCCGCCCATGTTTAAAACACGCTTTTTCTTCTTCTTCTGTTTTTTTTTTTTTTTAGTTTTGGGAATTAGGATTGAGAAAGGGTAATCCTTTTATTATAGTAACAAATTTGAAGACTGCCACATGTCTTTTGCCAGTGAATACACGCAAGTGGTTATTTCTCACTATAATCAATCAATGAGGACATTTTGGCCTTTGGTGTTTCTCAACGTGCTTTTGGTGTTTGATTGATCTCTCTCTCTATGGCCTTTCTCTTCAAAGGACACACATGAAAATTATAATCAATCTCGTTTTCGTTGAATGCATCTTTAGTGAAATCAACTTCTTTGGAATTTTTATACCCAAAACAAAAAGAAGTTTGTTGAACAATGTGTTTAGAAAATCAAAAAGAATTTAGAATAATGGTATGTCAGCTGGTTCCTTCATCTACTAATTACTCACTGCTTTTCTTTATCAATTTATTGAGAGCCAAAAGCTTCATACTATTCCTATCCATAATGCCTAAAACTTTCAATGCCTCCTAAAAAAAAGAAATACAAATTTATTAAAAAAATATAAAATATTATTAATAATGAAAAAAAAGAATTATTCCCAAACTAAAAAACCTGGGCTCATTAGCATAGATTATCTTCTAGTTAAACAAAATAAATCAACTCCTCCAATATATCTTATTTATCTTTTTGAGTTTGACAGAATTATGGGATTCAGTAACATATAACAACCAAACATTGAAAATCCAACATATATAAGAAGATATCATACCTTTAAAATTGAATTATATATATGGAGATGAAAGAACAAACGATTACTATGTATGATCAAAAGTTCAAAACCTATTATATCTTATTCACTAGTTTAGACTTAGTATGTAATGAATAGATAATGTATATATGGAAGCTTATGGAGAGAAGGTGGCTCATAATCTTATATGTTATCTTCATTCATGCAAATTTAGATTCAAAGGCTTGTAAAAACTAAGTATGGTGTTGAAAGTATAGTTGTAAATGGTACCAGCTGAATTGAATAATAATGAAGAATGCAGCTGAAGTTTAAACAATATCACTAATTGAGTTTGTAAAAATTTTGCTAAAATTTTTCTCCTTTACTTTTAAAATGCAAATATGAGAATGGTTTATTTATTAGTCAAGGGAAAGGGATTTATTAGTAGCAAGATCTTATTAGAAGATTCCTCAATTTGTTGCTGTTATGTAAAGATCTGACTAAGCTCAATCTGAATCTACTTGTCGTATTATTGACTGCACATGCTACACTTGTGTCTCGAAATGTGTGCTTCAGGGACTAATAGCATGATATCTACCCAAAATTTAGTAGAAAACTGTATATTGCAGAAGCTCAATATGACACAAATCTCAATCGACTCCAGAGATTGAACCTTCCTTTAAAAATCGCTGTAACATTCTCGCTTATAAAACAAAGGTTTACATATGGATTTAATCAAATAAAAATATGTTTTTATTGTGTCACAAGCCATATATATACATCAGTCAATTAGGAGGAGAAACAAAAAAAAAAGAAGAAGAGAAGCTACAGTAACAATGGAGGCGGTTATAATGAACTCTTAACGCATCATAAGAGTAAACTCATCAAAGCTCAAAACTCCATCAGCATTGAGATCAAAAGCACGAATCATAACTCTGCAATCATCAGTCGTTCTTGACTCACCTAACTTCTTAAGCATCATCTTCAAGCTTCTCGGAGTAATACACTCTTCACCTTCTGCGATATACATTCTAAAAGCTTCCTTGAGCTCAGTTTTCTTATCTTCCTCTGAACATTTATCATCTCCTTTGATTAAGTGAGCAAACTCCTCAAAATCCAACATCCCGTCTCCGTCCGTATCAGACAATCTAACCGCAGCTTCGGCGTCTTCATCAGATAATTCCTCTCCCAATGTCATGAAACTCTTCTGAAGCTCATCTGCAGATATTCTTCCGTCTCTGTTTGCGTCCATGTAAGCAAAGACAGCCTCTAAGTCGCCGCTCCTGTCCTGATCACCACTGCTGCTATGCTGTATCTCTGCGGATGAATCTTTCCTCTCAGGAGAAAGTTTCCGGCAGAATTTCACGAAAGATGAAGATGATTGAGGTTGAGTACTCTTCATGCTAGGAAAAAAAGTTAAGTTGGAAAATTTTGTTTGTTTTGTTTTGGTTGTTTGAATCGGAAGACTGAATGAGGAATGTGGCAAAAAGGGGGTTTCTATTTATATACACTAATACAAGGCGTGACGTGTGTCAAGTTGAGGGATGGAATGGGACTAAAAAATGTTGAAAGAATTAAGAAGAGAGTGTCTAAGACGTGGGAAAATTAATGGTTAGATATTTCGGCGTTTTTAATGGTATTATTTGGTCTACGTTTCTGTGTTTAAAACACGCTTTTTCTTCCTTCCCCCTTTCAAATTGGATAAAAGGACAATATAAAGGGTATTTTCTTGGGGAAACAATAAATTATGGAGACCCGCCACTTGTTTTTGACACTTGCAGCAGCAACGCGAAACTTATCGGTGGGCGCTTCGAAGCTTCACTTGTTATTATCTTTTATAAAAAAAAAGTACAACAAAGATAAACATTAGGTATTTAGGTTGCGTCGTGTACCGATGTCATTGGTTGAAAATGAAATTTAATTTCACGAGACCGAGGCACTCTCGCTCGCATATGCATATATAAAAGGTTAACGAGGAGTTTTTAATTGGTAAGAGTATTCTTCTTAATTACGGGTTAACGGTCAAAAACGGTCGCACGCCAGAGCATTTAAGGGCAATATTTGCTTAATTTAAGAATAAATCCATGTATTATTAGGGTTTGACTGGTTTAATCGTAGCGGTTACAGTTGCGGTTGCGGGAGTTTGCGGAAACGGACGGTTGCGATTTTAAGCGTTATGAAGCGATTCATACGACTGGTACAACGGTTAAAAACTTATGCGTTTGCGGGAGAATTATGACTGGTTGGCTAGCGGATGCAATAACGGTTAAACAAAAAATTAGCAATATAACCATATTATATAACTATATAAAATATCAAAAATGTATATTATTATAATAAAATTAATTATTAAAAAAATTTAATTTTAAAATTTTATTAATATAAAATTATTATAAATGTTTAGTGAATAATCAATAGAAAATATGAAATTTATTCACATATTTCATAATTTTAATATTTAAATTTAAAATTTGTAATTTACTAACTTTTTTTATTAACTGACTTATTATATATATATATTATATTATTTTAAATTAATTTTTATTATTTTTAAACTTAATTTTTTAATTTTTTAATTTTTTATTATCCATCCGCAACCGCCCGCAACCGCAAACGCTAGCGGAAAGCAGCTTTTGAATTTGAGTGATTTGGAGCGATATAAAGTGGTAAAATGCGTTTTCTGTGATTGTTGTAAAACGCTGAGAACCGCTATCATCCGCAAAAACTGCGTTTGCGGATAATAGCGGGTAAACCAATCAAGCCCTTAATACTCCTTTAACCACAATGAAACGCAACACAGGCAGCGTCGCAATCCAATATCTAAACTGGCCCAATAGCATTGACCCGGTCCAGCAACATTCTAGAAACTCGTCAGAAAATAGAAATGCAGAACTCTTTTAAGTAAAGTAAACGGTGTAGTTTTATTGTTTTGTAAAAACAAAATAACACCTTACCTTTTTCACTTTTTGCATTAACCCGAAACACCAACATACAGTAATGACATTAGACAGTTTACGTAAGAATTTGATATTATTGTACTAAAATGAGTATTATAATGTGTTGATGCAAACACAAATGCAGAAAAACGACTTGCATTGTTCTAAAAAAAAAGAGAAAAAACGACTTGCATAACCTAAATGTTAATATAGAAAATCAAACGGAACAACTAAAGATAATAGTAACTAACATTCACAAATTCCATCAGATACAGAAGATGACATTAAAAAACTCCCAAACAGATTGCTGCAATTAGATGAAAGATGATGGGTCTTACAAAAAAAGCCATGACAAACTAAAAAAAAAAGCATTCACTTTTCTCACCCTTGCTTGCTTATATATCACATCATTCTACTAAAAACCATCTGTAAAATATATATATATTCATATTATCTATATATACTTAAAAACTAGATTCTTATCTCAAGAGTTAGCATCACAAGTACTTTGCAACTGGAGGAAGACCTTAAGAACAGAGCTGGCTTTGTTGTTGTTCTTGATCAGGCTATCCTGTGTCTGTTCTCTCTGCCTTCTCTTAAACTTCTTCCTCTTCGGTATTCTATCTCTGCATCAGAGCTTGAGAAACCGGTGGGGTAGCTTCTGCTACCTTTCACAGAGCCCACTCTTGATAACAGAGCCTCTTCATCCGCGTGGATGCGGTTTCTTGGTTTGTGATCTAAGCCACGCAATATGATACAGTCAGCACAGAATGAAAAAGCTAATGATAATACTCAGCAATGTGATTTAAGTTTAAGATGACAATGCTCACCTTTATAGCCATTTGATGACGCCTTTGGTGAATGGAAGTCTACAGCTGGTGAATCAAGATCAGCTTCTGATTTAGAGCTGGTTTGACTAAGCAAATTCGCTTCTCTTCTAAGCAGCTTTTGTCCATCGCTTGGCGAGTAAGCCGCTGGGAGTAAAGAATCATCCATCACATCAGTGATCTCTACATACTGGCTAGTAGTGATGATTTCATCTGCACTAAACCCAAAGGAAGCCCTGTAAGCTTCTAACTCCTCCATGTCTTGCTTTGGACTTCTCGTCTGCCTATTCTGGTTCCCATATCCAATTGTCGGATACACATCTGAATCCTTGGACACACTTAATCTTCCACCATTTTGAGGAACCGAAGGGTCGTGATCCAGATAAAACTTGGCAAAAGTTGCAGGACAGAAAAAGTTTGACTCCTGCAAAGGTGTCGAGACTCCATTCGTGTCGTACCCACTACCATTTTGGGGCGACAATAACCCATCTCCCGAAGCGCGAGAGATTGGTGATCTAAGAGAGCTGGCTGGACTTCCAGGGTAAAGAGAATATGTAGAATGAAGATCGTTTGGAACATTGTAATGGCCTTTACCAGAGTTCTTGAGATCCATGGAGGAGGTCAAGAAACGAGCATAAGGCACATCAGGTGAAGAAGGAGTAGTGAGATGTGCAAGCTCTGGGGGAGGAGTGAAAGGAGCAGTGGATGGCTCGGTGGTGAATGTAGAGAAAACAGGCGGTGAGACCAATTGAGTTTCATGAGCATATGGTCCAGTGGCATACATACTCGATGACGGACCTCCAGGTGAGTTTGCAGCGAGCGACAAGTAGCAGTTTGGAGACTGAGCGGTAGAAGGAAGAGCAGAATTGGTGAAGGAAGCAGGAGAAGATGGTGGAGCCAAAAGAGACAAATTAATTCCTCCTGTCGCTTGATTACTCAAGACACCAGCTTGGTGAGCTCCATTAGGTTGTGAAGCTGAGACATTGCCACCTTCGGGAACGCGAGACGCGGGCACAATTCGCTTTCCACCTTTCTGTGACTTGAAACAAGAGAACACTCCTAAACAGCCACCCCACCTTTTCCTCTGCAAAAGAACACACTTTCAGTCTAAGTTACAAGACCAACAGGAACAAAAGAAATGGAGCTGAAACATGTAATCGAGATCTAGCATAAGTATGATAGTGAATCAACTGTTTCAACACAATCACGAAATGCTTATGGATCTAAAAATGATGTCTTTCCAGGTAATCTCATAAGCTTACACGCATGGAATCAAAGATCCCAAAGCTTGAATTTTCTATTTTTCAAAGGAAAAATGTAAACTTTTGTTCAATTCTCTCAATAGCTTAACGAACATTGCTCCATCAAGTGAATACAGAAAAGCTAAGAACTAGAATAGTGTGAACAGAGTCGAATAGTCAGATCTAACAAGCAAGAGAAAACAAAAAAGCTTCGAAATCTGAAAGAGCAAAGAGAACTAAGAGAGTGAGAGAGAAGTAAAAACCTCACACGAACTCGAATTTAAAAGGAAACAGAGGAAAAAAAAGTAAAAGAATTTAAAGAGAGAGACCTGTTCCTGCTGAGGAAATCTATGCTGCTCTGAGCCCATTAGGTGTCTGTTCGTCAGAGATCACTGCTTCTTCTTTTTTATCAGAGTAAGGGTTTCAGGTCAAAGACGTAATCATCTGAGTTTCTCACAATTTCTTCCACCTTACTGATACGATCCAGAGAACAACAAAAACAGGCGAAAGTGAAAAAGAAAAGGGGAAAAAGATTAAAAGAGAAAGACAAAGTTGCTAAATTTTTTCACTGGAGTGAGAGAGAGAAAGAGAGATTTAAGGAAAAGAAAAATGAAGGAGGAGAAGGTAAGAGAAGAAAAGATTGGGGAAGATTTTTAGAAGAGAATAGTGAAAATGGAAATCTGCACTGATGCAATCGGCATGAAAAGATGATCCCTTACCAAGGAAAAAGCATTTTTATTTTAATCAGAATGTGACTGACCAGAAAGAAAAGAGAAACAAAACAAATTAACACACAGACACAAAAAGCTCCACAAAAACAAAAGAAAAAGAAGAAAAAAGAGTAAAGAGTAAAGAGGAAAAGGAAAAAATCTCTCTTAATGTTTTAATCGCTTCGGTTCACACACTATCTCTCTCTTCTTCTCACCTCTCTTTTCTTTAGGCTTTGAAGAAAATAGTAGCAAAAATATATAAGAGAAAGTTTATGATTTCTCGAAATTTAATTCCTACTCATTTTTGGAAAAAAATTAACTGCGAATTATTAAGTTTTGTCAATGTACTTAAGTCGGTCATTATATGGTTAAATTAGACATCTAAACCCTTGTAAAGTTGATTCCATGAGCACGTGAAGGACGTTTACTAATAAGGGTTAAGGAACATGAAAAAGTCAAAAAAATTTAATTTTTTTTTTTTTGGTTTGGTCTAAAGAAAACACGTCCAAAATCAGTGTAACTGCTAAGTCAAGCGGCTATTGAAGTTAATAAATGCAATACTTATCACGAAAACAAGTTTGTTGTGATTATTTTCGCTTTGATAGTTGAAAAACAAACCTTAGATTTAGAATTTTTTGGCAACAAAATTAAAAGAAAATAACAAATTTGGGTTTAAAAAATAAAGAAGAAACTAATAAGATTAGTGATGCATTAAATTTTAAATTTGTTCTGCAAGTTCTATAACATTATTGTGGGGATTAAATAGATTAAAAAAAGGTGATTCTTTTCCCTAAATTTTTGTTTTGATCTTTATGAATTGTCTTTAGGTTTTGAGGGTTCCAATAAAGCAGAGGAAAAAGAGGGCCTAGTAATAGTATGGTACCTAGTTGTAGGATTTGGATCTTTTTTGGGGTCTGGATTCATATTACTGGGACCTATCTCTTCTCATTCTTTTCATCCTCTACCTCTTCTAAACCAGTAAAACTTTTTTTTTTACTAAAAGTGCAGTAAAATTGCTCTCTTTCTAAAACCGTAGCTATGATTCATCAACTAATTAACTAAAATTATTTACAGCTCCGTCGAATTTAACTTATCCATTATATTAATCATCATAGCTTTAAAACCACATCACATGTACTTTCTTGTATTTTAAAACACACATCACATGTCCTGAGTTACGGTCGATTCTACGAAAACGAAACATTTGGAAACTGGTCGTTGTTAGAGTTTTGATGCCATTAAAACTATAGTATATAAAACAAAAGATCTGTTTTGAACTTTTGATATGTCATTTTAGAAAATGATTAAAATCACATGGTGCAGTTGACATTTCTTCATTACTATATACGGGGATGCGACATTCGCTAACTGAAGATGGGCGTTGATCTTAATCAAATAAGGCTTTAGAAAGGCCCAAAATGCTCTTAAGAAGTGGAAAGAAGACTAGTAGTAGTATATAAATAAATTAATGTGATGGGCGCACAATTGAGTAACGTGATGAGAAAGAACTTTTTTGTACTTCTTAGTCTTAAAAAAAAAATAGTTTTGGACGTGTAATTTGAAACTGATAAAATGGACAGAGTTTACTTTATACTTTAGTCTCACCGAGCTCAACGTCTTTCAAATCGATATGCTCAACTCCTTCCTTGAGTAGCTTAATCTCATCTTCGGTCATACTGTTTTTCCCGTGAGGAGTTGACTTTGCGTTTCTCTGCTTCTCAAGATCAACCGCCCAACTATAGATCACCATCCCGACAATAGCTAGGACCATCCCGGCGATGTTCTTGAAAGTCATCTCGGAATCGAATAGAAGCCATCCTAACGTAAGGACGCAGACTGTTTTCATGTGGCCTAGAACTTGGAATGACGTCGCAGAGAATCTTCCTATGCAGAGATATTGGCTTATGTTACAGAAAACGGCCAATGCGCAGGAGAGAATAATGCAGAACTGCAAAGCGAGAGAGAGAGAGAGAGATAAGAGTCAAGGATTCTGTGTTGTGTCATCTAAACCCTTTAAAAAAGGCAAGAGAGAAGAAGTTGAGAGGTTTACTTACAATGGCACCGTAAGTCATCTTGTAAGTAGTAATGAATTTACCGCTCAAGAAATAGTCAACAAAGGGGCCAAAGATGAGGAGTGAAACTGCTTGGATTGGAGCTGTTTTGCTAAGCAACTCAAAAGACCCAACTGAGTATTTCTTCTGCAGTGAGCCTATTGACTGTCACATAACCAAAACAAACGGACACACACACCATATTAGATCCAAGAAGTTTCCCCATATTAGCCTTTAATTTCAGATCTAAGCAGGAGAATCTGTCTACTATAACACCAAGAGGCCTTAACATACAAATATACCTTGAAGAAAGAATGAAAGCAAGGCAAAAGAGAGATGCGATCTGAAATGATGGGGACTTACAATCTGCTGGAGAGAAGTGGAGAAGACGGCAGTGCAAGCACAGATGAAACCTTTGGCATTAACCTTAACATCAGTGACAGTACAGATACCAACACCAACAACAACAACCATAACAGAAGCTTTCACTTCTTTAGAGTAATGCTTGCTATGTATAATCCATTCCAACACGCACACAACCGGAATCATACTCAATTTCGAGATCTAACCAAAACCACGAAGGAGGAAGGAATCATCAACAACAAACCATCTCTTAAAATCCAAAATACAAATTAGAAAAAAGAGTACAAACCTGGTAGAAGCCGACTGAGTTGAGCATGAGGCTGAAGTTCATAGCAGCGATGGAGACGTTAGCAACAATAGAGAACCAGAGAAGCTCCCATAGAGGAATATGCTTTGATGCAGATAGTCCCGTCGCGTTTGACACCATACCAACAAGCGCAGTGAAGGCGAAGTGGAATCCGGTTAGTGTCGTCGCTAAAGCCAGAGAAAGTAAGAGATTCACTCACAGTTAGGTTTTGAATTTGAGAGAAGAAGAAAGAAAGAAAGAAAGAGAGAGAGATGAGAAGAACTAACCAAAGCTAAATCCGAAACCAGAGGAAGACATGAGCTGTTTGTTAGCCATTATGATTCCAACTGAGCTTACGATATTCATCCCCCATGCTCCCACGTCTGACACTGCCGTCTGCTTCTTCTCGCTCTCCGTTTTCTCCATTATGAATCAGATCTGGCTTTTTTGACGATTCGGATGATTACAACCTCCTCCGTGCAAGCGAAGACGAGATCTGAATCTCGATTCCGCTTGCAGATTACTTGGAGAATCAAAATAAGGAAAACGAGATCTGGCGGAGATGAGAGACTTTTGATTCACAAACAAACGCAAACAAACACTAACACGTCTCTCTCTTCTCTCGAGAAGTTTCCTCTACTTATTGTTACAGTGTGTGTGTGCTTACACTTCGTTAAGCTTCCTCCACCACCATTGATTGATTGATGCTTTCACTTTGGATTTGTATAATTGATACAATTCTCTCTGTCTCTCAGATTTCGAATTATTATTATTTTATTAGTATTAATAGTAGGAATTATTTCTTTTTTTTTAATTCATTTTCACTCCCATTGACGTGTGTCGTTTACCTTATTTGACCTTCTTCTTTCCTTCTTTCGGTCCACTTGTTGTTTTTTCAAATTGCCTTCTACTTAGGGATACTTTTGTATTTTCTTATCGCTGTGTAAACGTCAAGCTTTTAATGTTACTAATTTTGATAATCAACTTCCGATTTTGATTGATTAATTAATCAACGTTTTTGTACTTGAATTAAGCTACACGGAACTGATTCAAAGTAGACGTTTAACGGGTTATTAGAAACGGATTTTCATTCATTTAATTCAAAAAAGTACCGACATGGGAAACTACATAATACAGTCTTTTTTTTATATATAGCATCAACGGCTATTCCATGTCAAGCATCATGATTTACAGATCTAAAGAAAAGAATAACCGAGTACAATTAAGAAAATTAAGGGAGTACTTTTCACATTTAATTGTCGAAAACAAAATATATCATAATTTCCACCATTGGTCACGGTGGCACCGTCACACTCCCACTCAAAGCCAAAGATTTCCGAAACTAAATTATTGAGTTTGTCTCTTGTTCCACCTATTCTTCCTACTTGCGTGCAGCATCATTTGAAAAAAAAAATTAAGAAAACAAAAATTCTACAACAAATAATTAGTTTCATCATGTGTTTAGTAAAAATTGATGGGTCATTGCAATTTTCAAATAACCAGATACGAAAGACAGAGCTAATGCATTTGTTACTATTCCTTTTTAAGTGGACAAAAGCTGCAAATCTTAGCTTGTGCCTCAACAAATAGTAATGAGAACACATGATCTCCAACACTAACACGTTATCACAAAAGAGTCCTTTTCGTGTGCCTTACAACATCAATCATATTCTTCTAAGAGTCTTCTAACAATCCCAAATTCACATTAAATCCCCATTCCCCCCAAAACCCAAAAAATAAATGCATAACTGTACACAGAATGGCACACATCTCCAATAGTACAAAAGGGTTTTCAATAAAGCAAGAAACAGCTAAAGAGATAGATCCCTCAGGTCTCACCTCAACCAGTCATAGCCAGTCGACGAGTGTTTCTCTGCGCCAGGTGGCGGCACATGCATTGGACTGTAATAGTTGGATGGTTGATGCCCGTCCATGTGAGCAATACACAGAACACTAGATAATTGAACAAAAAGGAGTACTAATTTCATTCTTCAATTAATATTTTGTTATCTACCTCGCACACTTATCAAACAATAAGAGAAACCTAAAAAAACCAAGCATTTGAGCAAGGTGGGGTTACATAGACTAGCCTCTGGAGACAAAAGACATAACTCAACTTGGTTTCTTTTTTTCTGTTTGACTATTTGATGTGATGATCAGTCTGTCTTTAAATCTTCTATATCGAACATTTATTTGAACCTCAGTTCTCACTGTTACGATGCTATTGTTTCTTGTTTTAGTCCACCTCATATGATAAACAGAGCATCATCTTCCTCGAACTCTACATTTTTTTTTTGTCGGTGGTCAAAGATGGGCAAAGTCAGACGAGAAATGGAAAAATGATTGGAATCATATGAGGCCCCATTTATGCTCTTATAAGCTCAAATGGATCACAAGCCGTCGAATCCTAAATGGGCCAAGATTCAAAGTGGGTACTCGTCAGTGTCGTCAATGAATACGTCATGAAGAAGCAAGTGGGTGGGGCCCATGGATGCGTCCTCAATGACGTCCAAGTTCCATGAGACGAAACACGAACTTACTTTCCTAATTCTCCATACTTCAATCAATGTGTGTCTTGTCTATATATAGGTGAAGATATATCCATCTTCTTCCACACTTCACGGATACTTGAAAGTGTTATTGAGAGAAAGAATACAAAATCCAGTTTTTAAGCCACCATACAAATTAATGGAAATGGAAAACGCAGTAGCAAAACAGAGTATCCCTCTCCTCACCCCCTATAAGATGGGAAGATTCAATCTTTCCCACAGGTATATAATATTCTTGTACTTTCTGTTTTGATTCCCAGCTAAAAAGAAAACTTTCGTCCTTATAATAAAAAGCTTGATCATTTTGTTTATTCAGGGTTGTTCTAGCACCATTGACGAGACAGAGATCGTATGGAAACGTTCCTCAGCCTCATGCTGTCTTATATTACTCTCAGAGAACCACGCCAGGAGGGTTTCTTATCACTGAAGCCACCGGAGTTTCAGATACAGCTCAAGGGTACCTAACCACTCTGCTCATTCTTTTTGGTTATCTATCAGAAGTTTATACGTTTGATCTTCTAACTGTTTTTGCTGATCCTCCCTCGTGTGTGATTTTGCTCTTGAAGCTACCAAGATACTCCTGGGATATGGACTAAAGAGCATGTGGAGGCGTGGAAGCCAATCGTGGATGCTGTTCATGCCAAAGGCGGCGTCTTCTTCTGTCAAATCTGGCATGTTGGCCGTGTGTCTAATCGAGGTATGACATTTAAAGTTGTAATCTTTGGGCTGGTGAAATGAAATCCTTTCAACGATCCTAGGATACTGAGTATGTATAATGTGTGTTTTCAGGGTTTCAGCCAAATGGACAAGCTCCCGTCTCTTGTACAGACAAGCCATTGACGCCTCAAATCCGTGCTAATGGCATCGACGAAGCCTTGTTTACCCCTCCAAGACGGCTAAGTACCGAAGAAATCCCCAGCATTGTCAACGATTTTAGGCTTGCAGCAAGAAACGCTATGGAAGCTGGTACGCAAACTCTGGATTGGGAGAAACTAAGCGTTGATGTTCGACAAGCTATTCATTCAAGACACTTACTATATGTGTCCTCGTAATGTTGTTGTTGCAGGCTTTGATGGAGTAGAGATTCATGGTGCTAATGGCTATCTGATCGACCAGTTCATGAAAGACACGGTGAATGATAGAACTGATGAATACGGTGGATCATTGCAAAACCGTTGCAAGTTCGCTCTAGACATAGTCGAAGCAGTAGCTAACGAGATCGGTCCAGACCGTGTTGGAATCAGGCTCTCTCCGTTCGCCGACTACATGGAATCCGGAGACACTAACCCACAAGCACTAGCGGTTCACATGGCGGAATCTCTGAACAAATACGGAATCCTCTACTGTCATGTGATTGAAGCCAGAATGAAAACAGTAGGAGAAATAGGAGAGTGTCCTCACACGCTAATGCCCATGAGGAAAGCCTTTCAGGGGACTTTCATCTCTGCGGGAGGTTTCACGAGGGAAGACGGGAATGAGGCCGTGGCAAAGGGACGAACCGATCTGGTGGCTTACGGTCGGTAGTTTCTGGCGAACCCGGATCTGCCTAAGAGGTTCCAAGTGGATGCACCGCTGAATAAATACGATAGGCCAACGTTTTACACTTCTGATCCTGTCGTGGGTTACACGGATTACCCTTTTCTTGAATCAACAGCTTAAATATATTAGTGAACATGTTATATGTTTGTCCCTTTTGATGTAATAAGTTTTCAGGCATTTCAATGGCCATTGTCGCAATTTGGGTTCTTTACACTTTATAAACTCATGATATACCTTCACAAATAATTTCAACGGACATTGTCGCAGTTATCACAACACATTATCACAAAAGAGCTTTTTTCATGTGCTTTCAACATCAATCATTTTCTTCGAACATATACGCAAAATCACATTAAATCCTTCGAAACCAAAGAGAAAAGAACAATTCTACATAACGGCGCGCAACTGCATTATCGATATACTAAGACTGCGAGTATATATATACTATGAGACCTCCGATTCTCACCTGAATCAATCATAGCCAGTTGAAGTATGTTTCCCAGCGCCAGGTGGTGGTGCGGGTCTTGGGAAGTAATAGTTGAATTCTTCATCTCCGAGTTTCGGTTCCTCCACGTAGGGGCTTTTTGGTTCCTACGGTTTCCCAACGAAGAAAACAGTTTATAAAACGCATTCAAGAAGAGTTTGTTCTTTTATCAAGAATGAACTTTTTAAGAGACCATGACTGAATCAGACTGTTACTACCAAACACACAAGCAATAATGTTGAAGAAGGAGAGAGATGAATTTCGTAGCAAAAGGTTTATATGAGTAGAGATACCTGAGAAGCAGAGGTAGAGTGAGACGCTTCATTGGACTTTGGTGATGTCGAGGCATCATCATCGTAGTCCCTTTCATTCTCGTTTAGTTTTTGAGGTTCAGTTCTTGTTAGAGGATCACTCTCACTAGATGTTTTCGCTCTCTGTATAGGCCAACAGTTAAAATTCTTTAATCTGGCTTTTCTTCTTAATTTACAAATTGCATTTTGAACAAAATACGCGCCATATTATATGTGAAACCAGATTTAACCTGAAAGATCTTCCCCAGCGTTCTTAATCCTCTTGCTCTTGCACGAAGCTCCTCTCTTTTGGCTTCGGGATCTTGAAGAACCTAGACAACAAGAATCGTCACAAGGATTACAAACCAAATGAATTGAACCAAGTGGCCAGATATAGTATACATGAGTATTGGTTAAGGTAGACAACCAGCTGACAAACACGGGAAAGAGTAGCTTCGATATCAGCGACATTGAGCTTCCACAGAGAATCAACCATCACTCTTTTATGGGACTGAAGGTATTCCTCAAGTTCCTCCTCAGTATAATTTCCTTCACCACTTAGGTGCCTTTTCATATCCTCCTGCAGCTGGAACAAAGCGAATGCGCCTAGGATGACAGTAAACAGCCAAGAAAAGAAAACAACAATCACATGTCTTGCTTCAAGAAATTTAATTCATTTAGTTTCTCCTTTTGCAACCTACACCGCAAATTCCAGCATAAACACGTATTTGATGAAGTGACCTTCGGTCCTAAGCCACTAACCTGTCGCAGCAGTTAGTTGGGATTTGATGAAGTGACCTTTGTTCCTAAACCATTCAGCAACGAATGGTACTCCGAGAAAGATAGCTTTTTTCCCAAGCTCTTTTGCTGCTTGTCTAACATATATATACCCAATTGTATTCAACATATCCACACCATACGCTGAAGAAGATCCAAATAGAAGGAGGCGAGACTCAGTTTTAGCACAGAGATAGTATTGATTTGAAAGGTAATGCACAACTCAGAAACAGGGAACAGTCTACAGAATATCTATTATTACCAGCCTTGGAGAGTCTAACCATTTCAGCTTCAGCGTTAGTAACAAACTCTTCTTTGTTTACTACATATTCATTAAGGCGGTCTTTGAGAATCTGAGCAAGTTTGTCTTCTCTTTCTTTCTGGACAGTCTGAAGCAATAAACAACCCACATTCTTAGCAAACTGTTGTACAAGAAAGACTTGGTTTGAGAAAGGGACATTAAAAGATCCAAAACCTACCCTCATTTTTTCTTGAATCTTTTTATTATCAAACATATCCCCTTCAGTGAAGATATCAAGTGAAGCCATTGATGCCATAGCAAGCTGTCCTATGTAAGCTTCAAAAAGCTCGCTACCAAAAAGCATTGCAAATATTTCCGCAGGATCGATGATTGCATCACTGAAAGGATGAACAAAAACAAATTATAAGCTTTACACCCGATCGAGAAGATCCATCGACTCCACAAGAAAAAGAAAGAAAGAGAGACTAACGTTGAGATCCCTGACTTCCCACATGCATCATAAGCTTGGCGTTGTGCTGAATCACTTAGCACCTGATAGGCCTCTCCCAACACCTGCATAAGAATCTACTCTTTTCAAAAACTACACAAAACATCCACAATATTGGTACTAATGATTCCAGGTAGCATCCTTTCATGTTATAATATACAAGCCTATAGCACAGTTACATACAATACACAAGCTAATCACCTAAGTAAGGTATTGTTAGAGCTCTAGGAATCTGAACTTGCCTGGAAGTTGTGTGCAGCTTGAGGATCATTCGGGTTTTTATCAGGATGAACTTGGCGTGCCTGTGTTTGAATTTTAAACAAAAACGAAACCAACAATCACTACACTTGTTTACAAAGCTATAATCTCAACTCGTGACTACTCAAATCGTCACTTCCCCAAATTCAAAAAAGGAACAAAAAGGTGTCTTTCCAGATTCATGATAACCAAAAACACCAAAATAGAACAGAGAAAGAGAAAGATAACCTTGATGTAGTAAGCTTTCTTGATCTCAGACTCTGTAGCAGTTGGGCTAACGCCGAGCACATCGTAGTACTCTGTTTCCTTCACCATTTTAACTCTCTCCTCTGATCACAAACCCCAACCGAATCTCACTAACTCAGATCGGCGGAGACGAAAACAGCAAACTTTTTCGAAAGAAGACCAAACTTCTCTCTTGAATAAATCCGACGAGAACACTCCACGCGCCGCCGATGTACTTCAAAATCAACCGAAGAAGCTTTCGCTCTTTTCCTATTTCTTCAAATTTACTTTCTTTTTCTGTTTATTTCGCTTTCGCTTAGTCGAGTCAAAGAAGAAAGTCTTTTACTTTTTTTTCTAGAAGTGTATACGTTTCTATTTGAATCGGCAAACAAAAAAGGACATTTATATATTCTCCACGCGGTTTTTCGTCAGCTTCTCATTGGATGTTTCCTCTTTTTTAACTAAAGATGAAGAATCCATGTCGACCAAATATGGGAATCTAATTTATATATGTCACTTACCGCGAAATTATGTTGCGAATCTAACCGTCTCAGTTTAATTTTGAACCAAGTTTACAAATTATAATCATTAATCATAACCTTCCGAGCAACTTAGCAGGTTTGAAGCTCATTAACTTAGCTTTCCAGGAGCTTAATCTCGTTATCGTTTCCTGTTTCCACAGCTTTGGGCTTTGTGTCCTGTGGTTTGATCGGAGTGCAAGCGATGTTCTTTATCACGCAAGAGTAAAGATCAAACTCTGCCTTGAGTTTATCACAGCTTGCTTGTATCCATTTCTCCGCCACACTTGTTGCTACACTGTCTTGGCTATCTCTCTCATGCTCTTCAATGGCTGGTCTAATATCATCATACAAGGACGACAGACGTACTGCTGCATCCTTCTTCACCTCCTGCAACAATTTGCCAAACACATCAGTTTCACATCAATACTTCGAGAGCAAACAAAAATAAGCTTTTTGGAGGTTTGATTACATTCAGAACACATTATAACACATTTCTCGTCGCTGTGAGCATAAAACTCTTTACCTCGTATTTGAGAATTTCATCTTGAGCTTCTTTGCTTGCTAAGAGCTGAACCACATGTGCAACGTCAACTTGCTTCGGAGCGACATTCTTAGTCTTTCCGCTTGAAACCGGCCTTCCTCTTTTCTTCGGAAGAGACTCGGACTTGATCTTGAAATTGTTATCGCGAACGCGTGATATAATTGCAGTTTTCTGCGATAAATCTTGTTCTGAATCTTGTGAGAGCACCTTCATATCTTCAGCTGCTTCGGTTTTAACAGTTTCGGGGACAACATCTTCCTCCATAGGAGCTGAGTCCGATTGCTGAACAACCAGAGAAGTAGGCTCCACAGGTGCCTCCGTTGAGGTATCTTTCTCTTCATTTGGGTTGCACTCGACATTCTTAGAGGGCTCAGATGTAAGCTCGTCTTCTGCAGAATCATAGACTGGAATTTTATCGACTGAATACCTGGAGACAAAAGAAAAGAGAGGGGTCAAAATATTCCCAGTCCAAGATAACAATATTTATGTCGCATAGAATCAGTGAAATTAAAATTACCGGTCATCGCCATCCTCCCAGACATACGTATCCTCCTGAAATGGTAGAAAGGCATAAGAATAGGCATAGTCCATCTGAAAGATAATACTATTAGAAATGATATCGTAAGGACTTGCCTGAAAGCCACGAGACTTGGCTCCAAGAAATCCAGAACACGCAACTGCACCACAGAGACAACGAACTTTGGTTCCGCCGTACCACTCAAAGTTATAGTCATAAGCCAGTTCGGTCCGAGGAGTGATGCTCTCTTTTGCAAAAATGCCAACTCTAACTTCTCCCAGAACATTCCACTTCCTCGTCTCACAATTTGGTTTACTGCAGGAGATATAGAGCAGGAAACAATAAGGACATTTTTATAGATATATATCACTTTGAAGCAATGTCAAAAAGCCAGTTGTTTGTTTTACCATGAATGATTTATAAACCTAGCAAGGCTTCCCTTCTTAGTGGCATCAATAGCCTCAGATGCATTGAGAGATATTATGTATGCATCCTTGACACCTGCACAGTGTAACACACAAGTCATACATGACCTAGAGCTTTTACAACAACATCAATCTTCATCGTCTCCGGAAAATTTCTACTCACCATGAGTTTCATAAGTTTGAGCCCTACGCTTTGCTTCTTTCCATGATATTACTTCTCCACAGTACTCAATAATGAACTGTCCTTCCTGAATGGTAAACATAAAACACAATCAGTTTTTTGTTCATACCTGAATGAATATTCACATCAGAAATGATAAGTCCTAACCTTTATGTCTTCAACAGCCACAAGTCCCCAACCACGACCTTCAGACTTAATCAGCTTTGTTTTGGCGTATTCACATTTTTGGAATTTCTGTAACATGTAAAAAACTGCTAAGTAACATACACTTATTTGAATAAGTACCATGTTAAGCCCACATTAGTTCGAATGAGAACTTCTAAGTATACCACAAAGACTAAAGGGAAATCTCCTGCCTTTTCTTTGCCTACGACTTTGTAGGGAATCATAAAAGGATATAATGAAAGCTTATAGCCCGCTAACCTGATTCTTGCAATAGACACCACAAGGGCAGTAGCCAGGTGTGCACTCGGTGTTGGTAATCACATTCAGGCATCTCTCACCACATGCACTGTCAGGGTCTCCAAAATCAAACTTGCATTCACAGATAGAAATATCTTCTTCCTTCTGTTTCTTGTGCCTAGAGGCAGTTTAAACAAAACGTATACTTTAAAGTCAACAATGGGAAGACTCCTTTAGAGAAAGAAGATAACCAAAAGCCAGTGTATTAGAGAAACACGAAAAGAAAGAAAGGTTGTTACTTTCGATAGGAGAAGTCATTTTGATAAATGTGTTCGTATTGTGGCAACTCATCTCCCTCTTGGTCCTTAAACACACAAAAACATATGTCTCAATTTTAAGCTACAAAACAAATCGAAATCTCACACATTCATCAGGTTATTTGACAACAAATTATCACTTACAGGATCACAAGAAAATTGCATTTTGTTTGGTTTCAGCGGAGCTATTGAAGCGACTCTCCCAATTTTTTTCGATTGTGCCACTAATTACAATTCATGCCCGACTACAAACGGAAAAAACGGAGAGAATTAGGTCTGGGATTTAAGATCGACACAAACCTTGGAAAAGCGAGAAACTTTAGCAAAATTACTGGAAACTTATTTATTTGAAAAGCATACTATTGAATATTGACATTGGTCTAAGAGCAAAACTGAACAAAGAAGCTTACATGAGAGAGTTTTGGGAGAGAGAGAGGCGACAACGAGCGAGGAAGAAGACGGCGTTACACAATAGTGAAATTTTACACGGCGTTACATAACAATAATTAAAAATTAATATTTAAAAAGAAAAGGAAAACAAACAAAAAATGGTTTGGCGAACCAAAGTAAACCGACTTAATACCAATTTGCTAGTTTAGTTAGTTACTGGTTGAATAGAAAAAAAAAGGAAAAACCGAAAAGAAAAGGAAAAAACAAAAATAAATGTTTTAGAGTTTTAAGAAAAGGAAACAAGTAAAAAAACAAATGGAAACTTTTACCGTTTGGAGGAAAAACCCCTATATAACAATATACAGTTTTGCTGCTTCTTATTTGTTGAAATTTCCCCAAGATGGAAAGTGGATTTGAAGTAGAGGGTATGAAAGCGTATACGTCGTTCGATCCCTATGGAACCCTCCCGCCGACTCATCTTCCCAGTTCGAGTCCAACTCGTAAGAGAGTGACTTTTAACTCCAAGGTCAAAATATATGAATACAGTGCAGTAGAAGAAGAATCTGTTGAGCTCTTTAAAGAGAACAAGGAAGAAGAGGTGAAGAGAGGAAGTGACGATGAAGAGGAAGAGCATGTAACAGATTGTGCCGATAGTGATGATGATCTTGGTTTGCTTCATTACTACGAGGATAGGTGGGGGATTGCGGATAATGTTTCTTTGGAGTTAAACAAGTCTAATGCGAGCACTGTTAGAGACAGAAGCCGACATGACAACGCATTACGCAACCCAATCGAGAACATCAGCCAATGGAGAGCTGTGAAATCCAAAGTAGCTGTTTCTTTGGAGCTAGACAAGTCTAATGCAAGTACTGCTAGAGTCAGAAGCCGACATGTCAACCCATTACGCAACCCAATCGAGAATCTAAGCCAGTGGAGAGCTGTGAAATCCAAAGTATCTGTTGTTTCGGACATAGACAAGTCTAATGCGAGTACTGCTAGAGACAGAAGTCGATATGTCTCTCAACATCGCAGACCACTCAAAATTTGTAATGAAACAAGTTCGAGATAGAGACTATGCGAAAACCCTAACTTCCTTCCCCTTGTCTTGCTTCCATAAGAAGTTAACATGTTCTTTTACTTGTTAATTTGTATTAGAAAGAATATATCTAATTCTGGTTTTTTGTTGTTGATTATTTAATTATGTTGGTTCACCATGTATCAAAACAAAAATACTACCCAAATCATTCTAATATCAGTGACATGAAAAAAAAACTCGAATCCAAAATCAAAGCTCCACACAAGTGAGTTTCTCATTTTGCTTCTAACACGTTCAAACATTTATCAACTCTCACTCCCACAACTCCACATTAATAATACATAGTTCAGAATAGTGAAGTGGATATACACATTAGAATAAAAATAATAAACAGATTGTTTGTTATTAGAAATCTAATAAGTCAATCAAATCAATTGTGTTACCTGCAGTGTTTATTTTGACAAAATGGAACATTAGTTATCGGCGTTTGCGCTCAGCAGTGGGAGGTAATTTCTCAGATGGCCCAGTCGGAAGTTTACTGCCAGTCTTCTTTTCCAACCGCTTCTTTAGCTCTCTCAGTATCCGAATCTGTTGCAGTTTCTCCGGCGATAGTTTGTCCCAATAGATTCCTGCCCAAAAAAAGAAAAACGATCAGCCCTCACGAATAATGGACAAGTACTGAATCAGGCAAATAATCCCATTGAATTTTTAAGGAAATCAAGACCTTGTGGTTTTGGTATTGGTGTATTTGTGAAAATGACCCGAGTAGGAGTGCATATGATATCCACAGGAACATCGTGAATCGCCAGTTTCTTGAGGGGTATATCGTCCACTAGCTGACAGTCATGTACTGCAACAAGAAGTAAGAGCTCCATGGAGTCATGAAGATAAAAAAAAACACACACACACACGCACACAAGAGAAAGTTATACGAGAGTTGATCTTAGTTATATATATACCAGTTGTAACAACGGGTGTGGAATCATCAATGGCTCCCATGTAACGCAACATTCCATATTCAAGTTCCGCAAAACCCTGCACACGCCTCACATATGGTTGGTTCAGTTACATTTTCATTTACTTAAAAACGAAGTTGAGAGTTATAACATTTACCTCTCCCTTCCCTAACCGAGCACCCGTTTGTGGGTTAACAGCAACAGAGCCAATGACAATGAGATCCACTTTGATTTTCTCATCGAGACCAATCGCTCTTCCATACTTGGCTACTCCTACAGAGGTGCAAGCTTCGTAGATCCTTTCGGGTTTCAACAAATCAGATTCTAGTACAGAGAAGAACCCTGTTCTTAGCCTAGGTTGAGGAGTCAAGAGCTTCTTGTCACCTACACATGTACAGAACACAATGTCTAAAATATAATTCAACTAAAAAAGACTACATATAGTTCTTACATGAACAAAAGGAAATAAACTTTCATAAAGCTGTCACAATGCAACACTCTTGAAGTATGAGAATCTTCCTAAGAGAACACATGATTGAACAAATGAGGTCAAAACTAACCAGAAAGTGTAAGAAACCTGATTTGCTTTTGCGGGGAATCTGGATTAACCTTCACGACCGTAGCCATACGAAAGGCGTCAAGCTCAGCTAACTGCACCAAGAGCTCATAAATTTGGCAATTTGAACATTTTCCAAATATAACCAAGAAAGTGAAAAAAAGGACTAAAGTCGCGCACTTTTCCGGCAGCAGCTGGCGCGCCGACGAAATTAGGGATCCGATGATGAACTGGTCTAGGGTTCATAGCGTAGTTCCGAGCTTCCATGAGATCCCACATCTTCTTTCGGATGATCCATTTCCACGCTTTCGGGTCGCTTTCTGGATCCGATTCAAGCTCTTTCCTCGCCGTCTCTGCCATATCCTCCATCGCCGCCGCGTCTAGACTCAGCCGTTCAGACTCGTAAGCTACAGCATCGAATGCAGCGCCGTCGCCGCTCTCTGATCCGATTTTGGAGAAACTCCTCCGCCGTGGCCCGGTTTGGACGTGGAGAAAGGGAGGTCTCTGGGAATTGACGAAAGAGTTGAACTGAAT
The DNA here is from genome assembly GCA_900406495.1 of Sisymbrium altissimum. Lineage (NCBI taxonomy): Eukaryota > Viridiplantae > Streptophyta > Magnoliopsida > Brassicales > Brassicaceae > Sisymbrium > Sisymbrium altissimum. The sequence continues at coordinate 44,526 of OVBI01000446.1, forward strand.
ACGAGGGTTAACTGCAAATCCGGATGATAATCGTATCATTGTTGTCGGATGATCCTACAAAACAGCCAATTGCAGTTTGGTTTGGTTTTTCGAAAGGTCTCAGCTTTGTCAGTGTTCTTATGAAAGATAAGAAATCAACGGCTTAGATCTTTTGTTCAGTTCCCGCTTAAATTTACTTCATACCCTCTCCTTCTCCTGGAGGTTTCATTTTTCAAATTCCCTTTATTTTTTAGTATCGAGAGAAAAATTGGAAATTTTGAATTTTAAAACTGTAAAAGGTAATTTAAAAGTGTCTATTCACCCAATCACCTCTATATGTAAATATAATAATTACAGTTTATCAAAAGTCAAGCTTCACATCCAATCAGCACCCATTTCCGTCATTATAAATTTATAACATCACCACGCGCTATCTCCATCTTTTATATCGGACGGCTAAACAAGCGAGTACATCTCTATTGTATGTAGAACGCGCTTCGTTTTAAACCGAAGAGCATTGTTAACATAACTTACGAAGATTCTGAGAGACGCTTCTCATTCCTAAACTTCCTTTTGCCTCCAAATTGATGTTTAATCTCTCAGCTCTTTTATCGATTCTGTATAATCTTTTCACTTTGATTGTGTTGACTAAGTTTATGTTGAAAGCATCGTTTCGAATTGTTGTCTTCATTCTTGGAGTTGGATTTGAACAACATTGAGATGGCTACTACTAGACTCGCTTCTGTTTTAAAGGTGATTGCAATCTTCCTACTTTTTTTTTTCTTGTAACCTTATGATCGAACAACATTTAGTTTAGCTCATTTTTCATTTTTTTCTTTACGTAGAAGAAAACTATAATGGAAGTAAAAATTTCGGCTGATGGTATGAAGGAGAACAAGTTGTTAGTAGAAAGGCTAAGAAAGTAAAATTTAGCCCTGAGAGTGAAAATGAAGTTTTCGAATTCACTCCGTCTGTTAAGAAACCTCGGCGAAGGAACGTTAGATGGCGTAGCCAAGATATTCAACTAGGTGTAAATAGAGAGCTAAGGCGGTCAAAGCGAATCGTGGCTATTGGAGTGGTAACGGTAAGCACAGGGATTCTGAAGACCAAAGAAGAATGTAGTTTGCTGGATGTTACAAAAGCACCAAATGTTCCACGGCGGTCGAAACGAATCGGCTTTAGTGGACGTGGTGGTGTTGAAGAAGAGCGTAAAGAAACAGAGTTTATGGCTCTGAAACAGTTTGAAGCTAATAGAGAAGATATCTCGAGAGGATTGTCTGGAAATAATAATCAGGTTGTGAGACGGTCAACACGGCTACCAGCCATATCATGCATGGGAAGTGGGACATCCAAGGCAGGAATCTTATTACCTACTAAGCGATCTACACTACTTGTTGTAGATACCGGCAACAAAGAAGATCCTGAGCTTATCAAGAACAATACCGATGAGTTATCTATGGAATCTGATGTGCAGCTTGATACTAGAGTTGAAAAGGTTCTTAGGCGATCTAGACGGTTTGTGAGTGAGATGACCAATACTCGGGATTATCAGAGAAGGTCATTAAGGCTTATAGCTATCGCTGCAAACTCATCCATGGGAGGTGGGAGGACATCAGATGGCAGAGAGTCTAGAGACTTATGTTTTGCTAAGGAAAATAAAGAAGAAAGAAACACTTTGCAGTCAAGAAAGATCTGCGGCAGTCAATATAGCCAAGAAGGTGGTGAGCTAGTTAAAAATATTACAAAGGAGCCTTTGGTAGATTGGGATGATCAGACAACTGAGAAACACCGTAAGATGAAAGTCCAGAATGTTTCTATAGATGAAAAGGTTATTCGGCGTTCAAAACGTCGCCGCTGTTCTCCAATCCAGTTCTGGAGAAGCTCCTCTGCCATGTCCCAATTTGGGAAGTAATGAAGGTATTCAATTGAAAACGAGGATTAATTTCCAAATCCTGTAAACGTTCTAGTCTCGGATTTTTTTTTTTTTTGGTTTTAACAATACATCGGGTTTTTGAAAACTTATAAAAACCGTATGTATTTTCAGTATTTCAACTAAATCAGTTTTATAAATAGTAATATCAGTAGTTCTGTTCATTTTACTTTCAAACATATTGTTGCATAAATAAACGTATGGTATCTACGTTCAAAAAACACAATGCAAATATTAAAAGAAAAGATAAGCATAGCTGCATAAAGTTGCAAACAAAGTATCAAATGATATCATTATAACTTTAGAATCAAACATGTACATTTGGTTTTTGTTAAAAAAAGAATGTGCATTGCATCCATTGGTAACTTGTTAAATTTAGATTCATTATATTATACTGGTGACTGATAGAGTAAATTTATGAATAAGAACCGTAACTGGGCAGCCAAATTAAAGCTAAGAAACATTTGAATAAGAATAAGTGGATAACCTTACCATATGAACTGTAAATCTGTAAGTAAACCAAATCAGACCAATTTAAATTAACCAAACGTGGTTTTTAGGTTAAACCATAGTCAAAGTCAAAATCACCTGTTTCAATTTGGTTTGGCTCGCTTTTCCGCTTCAAGTTTGTCTTCCTAACTATTGATCCGAGAAAACACACAATTTGAAATTTTGTTCAAAAAGATAAATTGGGCCTCTTTTCTCAGCCCAAGCGTGGCCTACATTGTAGTTCTTCTTCTATACGCTTCCGCGAGCTTTTTTCATTAACCGTCCACGTACACGCGGTCCACATCTTTCGTATCGGACGGCTAAAAAATAGGGAGAACGAACACTCGCGTGACCAAGTTGAGCGCGTGGTTCTCTGACTCCTTACCCGTTCTACGAGAGCGGGGTTACCAAATTCAAAAGTTTAAAACATTTATCCCCAAAATATACAGATCAGATTTCAGAGACGTTTTAATTCCATTTAACCAATTGTCATTCCCGAGCTTCTTCTCTTTTGCTTCAAAGACTCAATTCTCTCAACGCTTCGATCAATTCTCTATAAGATCTTTCACTTTGTGGTGTTATTAATTTATGGTGAAAGCAGAATTTCAAATATTGTTCGTCGACGGAGATGGATTTTCATGTAATGAAGAGGAAAGATCTACAAAGCCTATGCAAAAAACATGGAATCCCTGCAAATCTGAAGAACAGCGAGATGGCTACGAGACTCGCTTCTGTTTTCCAGGTGATTGCAATCATTCCGAATTCTCCATTTTCCATACAAATTGGTTTTGATTCTTAGAAAAATCGGGAAGGTAGAAAGCGAGAGAAACTATAGATTTATGTAGTATAGTCGATTAATTTTGTTTTGGAGTGTTCTATGTAGAAGGAAGATGAGGAAACTGTAATAGAGAAATGTGCGCTTGAGGATGGTTGTTCTCTAGAGGCTGATGTTGCTATCGGAAAGGCTAAGAAAGTCACATTCAGTCTTGAGACTGATAATGAGGTTTTCGAATTCACTCGGTCTTTTAAGAAACTTCACGGGAAGAATGTTGCCACGCGTCGCCAAGATGGGACTGCGAAAGATGGAAACATAGAGCTAAGGCGGTCAACGCGAGTTTTTTCTAAGGGGATAACAGCTGCTGGATCTAATGGAAATGATTTGAACTCAATTGTTGTGGCTGAGAATGGATTAAGTACGTTGGATGCTGCAAAAGCGCTTAAGGTCACAAGGCGGTCGAAACGAATTGGCTCTAGTGGTAGTACTCAAGAAGAGGGTAAAGAAACAGATTTGATTGCTTCGGAGCAGTTTGAAGATGGAGACGTCCAGGATGGTTTGCAGTTTGAAAATGTTGGGAGACGGTCCACGCGGCTAGCAACTAAAACTACGAAATCATGCGTGGAAGGTGGGACATCGAAGGCAGGAACTTTACCTGCTAAGGAAAGTAATGTGCAGTCAAAACGACCTTGTCTAGAAGATGAGCTTGTCAAAAGGAAATCGAAGGAGCTTTTGATAGACTGCGAGGTTCAGACCATGGTGAAAGTTCAGGATGTTTCGGAAGTTGAAATGGTCACACGGCGTTCGAAACGACTTTGCAACAAAGTTAATGTGCCCATGATGGATGGAAATGCGAAAGCTGTGACACGTGATGATCTGGAAGTAGAAAAGGCTCCAAAACAGTCTAAGAAACTTGGAAAGAGTGACAGTGAACTCCTAGTAGATGGTCAAGTGCAAAAGGGTGATAAACAACCAAAGAGAACTTCTAGGAATGATTGTGAGGATATAAAGCTTCTAAGGCGTTCAAAGCGCACTGCGTCCGATGATATGCTGGGTCAAGCAATGAGTAATTCACCGAGTAGATGTCAAGTTATTGACTCTGAACGAGATGGAGCGTCTGTTGCCAATTTGAAGAAGTTAAATGTGAGTGATGAAATGCAGGTCCGTGTTAGGTTCACTAGGAATTCTTCGAAGAATGATTTAGTTAAGGCTGTAAGAGTAGTTGAAGGGAATCAGGTTGATAACAAGACGGATGAAACACTTGTCAAATCATCGAATATAGTTACTAGGAAGATGAAGCGTGATAGATCAGCAGAACCAGGGATGGACAGAAGGACTGCATCAACTCAGAGCAATCTAACGTCTAGAAAAACTTTGGATGAGTCCGCTCAGTTTGAGCAACAAGAAGCTCGTGGAGCTGATATTAAAGCTAAAGGGTCTTCCAAGAGGTCGAAGACAATGAATCAAGAATGCATTAAGGATAAGCCACAAGGAATAATAATAGGTGAGGACTCACCTTCTTCCTCCGAAGCCATAGATGCAGAATCTGTTATGATTATTGAGAAGATTTTGGATCCTTCACTGGATAAATCAGTTGATATTTCTCAAAAGTCAAACACTCGAAAGCTGAATTGTGAACTTATGGAAGGAGAATGTGAAGAGAAACTTGAGCAAGACACAGTTTCGATGCCCGTGATGGAGGAGGACAAAGAGGAAGTATGCTTATCACCTGACTCAGTGCGATTGGCAGTAAGCAGCCCTAAATCTAAGCTACTCGTCCCTCCTGGCCATATCCTTGTTAAGGATATTGCTTCAACAGCTATAGTAGAGGAAAATACCCAAACCAAGGACGAAACCTTTATTTTCACTCCTACCTCTGAGTTGAAGGAGCATATCTCTGTTGCTAAGTTAGCAATAGTAGAAGGTATGTACTATATTTTTCTATTACAATTTTTGCTAACTACTTCGTTTCTAATATGCATCTCCTTCTGATGTTTAATTATAGCAATTCTGGGAAACTCAGCTGAATGTTGCAAAGAGGATGAGAAAGGATCCTTAGAGAAGGATGTCCAAGAAGAAAATGTACATGTAAACATTTCTGAATACAACACTGAGAGTAGCAGCCCCGAAGAAATGGCGATCAGTAAGGTTGGTTGTATGAGTGTTGGTCTTTGTGATGCGTACACTCA
>OVBI01000446.1:50245-68467 GCA_900406495.1 Sisymbrium altissimum
GTGGAAATTAGAAGCTCTTCCAAGAGAATGAAGACAGTGAGTTCAGAATTCCCAAAAAGGAATTCACAAGGAATGGCGGAGGACTTACCTTCTACATCAGGAACCAAAACTACAGAACCTGTTATGATTTCTGAGAATGTTTTGGATTCTACATCGAAAGTTTTAGTTGATATTTCACTGGTAAGAAACACTCATGAGTTGAATTCTGAACTTAGGGAAGAAGAACGTGAAGAGAAGCAGGAGCAAGACACGGTTATGATGACTGCGACAAAGAAGGACAAAGAGGAAGCATCATCGCTATCCGAATTTCTTATGGAGCGCCCAGAAGTGAGCATCCCTGAATCTGAGCTATTTGTGAAAACCACTCCACCTCCTCCTTCAATGAAATCAGCAAATCGGCATGGAAACCTCTCTGAATACAACACTGAGAATAGCAGTGCAGAAGAACAAGCGGACATCTGTGAGGTTGTTCGTATCAGTGCTGGTCATTGTGTAAACCGAGAGACGCTCGATGAGGTCAACGATGACAGCCTAACGAATTCTGAGCGAACAATTTCTTGTGAGAGAGGTTGTAAATCAAATGCGTTGGAGCAAAGCGGATCGTTGTCAACTGACTTTGCTTTCCGCTCACCTAAGGAAGAAAAAGTTTCTGAGTGTTTGGAGGAAGACGCAATGAAAGCTTTATCCCAACCTATCCCAATAAACAAAGCAGCTAGCGACGCCCTTGGCAGGTCATATGTATTCACTACCCCAGAGAGGAACTTAATGTTAATGGAACAACTCAGCGAAAGTGGAAAGATCCATGCAGCTGATATAGTGAGCCAGCACAATGATGAAGCAGTAGAGTATCATGATGTTGTTTTCACAACTCCTGAACAAGTTTTATTTCTGGGTGGTTGTGGGCTACATGATGTGGGAAAGGAAGAGAAACATACAGCCACAGACTCTCCTGAAGAATCTGATGTTCTCAATACCAGCCAAAATAAAGCTATTAATGAAGAAGAAAGCATAGTAGTTGGGTTTCATGGCGAGTCTAACATTGCCGCTAGCCAACTGAGACACTCCAATGAGGGAGACTTCAAATTTGGAAGCGATGGGAATGAAGAAAATAGGACTGTTGAGCTCCATTGTGAATCTGGCACTTGCACAAGCCCCAACAGACACGCAATCTTGGGAGATTTTTTATCAGATGGAGCGGAGAATAGTGGAGGTAATAAAGCTATGGAGCATTATGAAGAATCTACTGTTTTCAGTGGTCTGGAGGAGAGACATGGGATTTTTGGATATTCTGAACAAGATAAAGCTAGAGAAGGTGAAGTAAACAAGTCTGCGCAGTTGTATGAGGAAGCTGGATTATCCACTGAGATGCACAAAGCAGGATGGCTAAGAACTAGTAATGCTGGCAAGTCAGGTAGCCTGGAGAGAAAATTGTTGCATGGAGATTCTGAACAAAAGAAAGCAGTTAAAACTGCAGAAAAAGAAGCTTCGGAGTTTCATGATGAGTCTGCTGTTCCGAATATTTTAGAAAGACATCCCTTTCCGGAAGAGTTTGAACTGGAAGAAGCTGATAAAAGTGAAGAAAACAAGGCTGTGGAATTGCAAGTTGACTGTGACTTAGTCTCTGGTGCCGAGAAACAATACTTGCTTGAAACAGATGAAGTAATGAAAGGAGACAATATAATTGCTAAGTCTCATGATAGGTCTGATGTTCTCACTACTTTTGAGAACCACTCTATTATAAGAGACTTTGAACCAGATGAAGCTGAAAACAAATACAGTGAGAACAAGGATGTGAAATTGTTGAGTGAATCTAACATTTCCATTAACCTGGGGAGACATTCATTGTCTAGGGATTGTGGACTAGACGGAACAAAAAAGATAGAAGATACAGCAGCCACTTGCGAAGAGTCTTTTGTTTTCAGTTCTCTAGAGAGACGACATCATTTAGGAAACTTTGAACCAAACTCTGCTGGAATGGAAGTTGAGTTCAAGGACGAGTCTGCCTTCCTCACCAGGCTCGAGAGTCGTTTGCTTTTGGGAGAGTCTGGACAGGACCGACTTGGAGATAGGAAGTCTGGCTCAAGCCACTATCAAAGCCATCATGCTTCTTCTCCCAAAGTTACTTTGAAGGATGACAGTGTGGTTTGGGGAAGTCACGTATCAACTTTGAATTTAGGAGAAAACACCATTGCTGCTTTAAGTGGTAGTATCGCGTCCAAAGTTTCTTACAGCCATGAGTTTAGTGCCGGGGAAGCAACTGCAGGTGCAGAATTTATGCCAAAAAGTTTTGAGGCAGAGAATGTTGCAGGTCTAGATGCCACGCAAGCGACATCAAAGCAAAGCAGAGGGAATTCTCCTCGTGTTAACTCAGTAAATACTTTTGATTTTGAGGGGGGAAACAAAATCATGGATGCAGAAAGAAATGCTTCCTTCAGTTGCTATGTTCTTGCGTTACCAGCCAAAGGTAATTCCGAGACAATTGATGAAATTACCAGCCCATTTGAAGTTGCTGGAACCTGTCCTTTGGTGTCTGGTGAGCAACTTTTCTTTAAAAAATTCATGAATTTACTAATAGTCGAAAGCATAGTTATTATTTTTTGTCGAGAGTTATTATGCTCATGTCATTCTATCAATTGAATTTAATTATTCATATTTCTGTCTTCATCCCTGAAACGCAGAAAAATCTAGCCCTTTCACAACCATTCAGAAGCAGATAAACGACTCATTGGAGGAATTGGCAATAACAGGTGATTACCACATTAACACTTATATTTCAACATGCGACATATTGTTCGTAAAGGCTTACATAATTGCAAGATAGTTAAGTAATGGTATTCCCAATCATTTGTAGAGAATAGTGAAGCAGACGAGCTAATAGAATCAAAGGTAACAAAGAATAGTCAAAGAGACTGCTCTAAGGGAAATCTCATGTTGGACTACTCAGATGGCTCTTCTGTTTCTGGAAAGATATGCATCTTAGGTGGAACGGAGGATGAGCACTTAGGGTGTAAGTCTGAAGAAGATTTTATAAACACATGTGAGAAAAGTGGTTGCAAAATTCTCGAAGATGAAGCAACTGGTCCAATTGCTACTCCCTTTGGTAAATTATCTTTTCTACATCTAAGTAATTTCCTGGTATTACTTACTATATTGGAATAATCATGACTAATTACAGCTTCTACTCAATCCACACTCGTAGGAAAAGACATCTCTCTGACTCCCGATGAATTCACTGTTCAGGATAACATAAACGATGAAGGTTAGGATTTCTTACAGATCTTGTCTTTCTTGGATTCAGAAAAAACACTTAAATATACATATGTTGTAGGTCTAGATGCTACACAAGGGACATCAAAGCAATGCAGAGGGCATTCTCCACATGTTAGCACTGTAAATCTATTTGATTCTGACATTGATGGGGAAGAGACAACCATGGAAGCAGAAAGAAATGTTCCCCTCAACTCCCGTGTTCTTGCCTTACCAGTCGAAGGTGAATCCGAGGCAATTGGTGAAATTTCCAGCCACCTTGAAGTTGGTGGAACCTGCTCCATGGTATCTGGTGAGCAAATTTTCTTAAAAATCTTCATGGAGTCATTATAGAAGTCTAATTCATATGGCGTAATCATAAGTTTCCCTCTTATTTTCTGAGGTTATTATGCTTATGTCATTCTGTCAGTTGAATTTAAATGTTCTTATCTCTTTCTTCATCTCTGAAACACAGAAGAATATAAATCTACGCATTCCACAGACATTAAGAACCAGATAAGTAACGCACTGAATGAAGCGGCAGTAACAGGTAATTAGCACATTAACACTCTTATCTTTTCACCATCATACCCTTTATTCCTGGAGGCATGCACAAGTGAAAGATCCTTCAATTATTTCCAATCATTTGTAGATAATAATGAAACAGACGAGCTCATTGCAGCAAAAGTAAGGAAGAACGTGAACTCTTCAGGTGGTTTTTCTGTCTCTGGAAAGACATCCATCTTAGGTGGAACAGAGGATGAGCACTTAGGTTATAATACTGGAGTAGATTATAAAAACACATGTGAAGAAAGCGGCCACAAATTTCTCAAAGATGAAGCAACTGATCCAGTTGATGCTGCCTTTGGTAAATTTCTTTTCTACATCTAAAAAATTTCCAGGTGTTACTTACTATAGTTGGTACTCTTGACTAATTCACTCCACTCTCACAGAGAAAGACATCTCTCTGAATCTTGATGAATTCACTCTTCAGAAAAACAGAGACGAAGAATGTTAGATTTTTTACAGATCTTGCGGTCTCGTAGATTCAACTAATATAATTAGCTTTTAAAACAATGACTAACCTTTACAATCATTTTCCTTTTTGAAATAGCTGCAGATGAGGAAATGGTTAGGAGAGAAGCTACCCCGAGTCCTGAAGAAGCCTTGAATGAGTCACCTGAAAACAGGAAGGAATCTGTGAACATTGGTGAATCAGGTACGTCATATGAGAATCAAGTAAGAAGAGAACCAATCTTGATTTACAGAACACAAGCGAAGCCCCAAAAGCCTGACATGAAAGAGAATGCACCACACTCAAAGATTGTGGATAATCTTAACGTAACAGCTCCAAGGACATCAAGGAGACAGCCGCTCCAAGACTTGAGGAAGAACTAGAAGACCGAGAATTTGCATATCTCATGCGCATTTTAGGATTTGTCTCAAATTTCCCTTCTTTTCTAATAATATATTTTGTGACTTCTAAGTCTAATAAGCATTTCAAATAATTAAAGATCCTTTTGGCTTTTGTTTTCTTGTGCGGCAAATCTTACCATGAGGAATGATTTTGAATTTTTGATGGTTACGACTTACGATAACTGCTTCAATTGAATTGAATGAACGAGTCCGGAAGGTGCGGTCTGATGCTTAAATTTTGAAATTTTCGCCAAATGCAATCCTTCTGTGCTTAAACCAGATTGAATGGTCCTAACATTATTGTGCCCAAATCAACCCATTAAGCAATCTGTGCGAACCCTTTCTCATTGTGTTTCTACGACATCCAGATTCAATGATCCTAATCCGGCCCATAAGGCCCTAAACCAACCCAATTAATCATACTCGCATGTTAAACGGTAGTACATGCTCGTCTCATTTATAACGCAGATTGATTTACAATAGTTAATTATACCCCACGACGCCATAAGCACTAATTATGTCAAGAAGAGGTGTCTACTGAGTTTCCCTCGTTATTACTTTAGCCCTTTCACTCTCCCATTTACTTGTAACAGTCTAGGCCCAAGTGTCCCTATATAAACTCTCTAAGGTTTTCACTCACTTCTCATCACAAACACAAACAAATCAACCAAAGTCACTTCTTATCCTTTCGACGTTATCAATTTGCAGAGAAATGGCAAACAGATCCAGTTCCATGGTTACCATCACTGTGACCCTCATGCTCATGGTGGCTTCTTCCACGGTGACAGCTCGACCTCTCATGAAACCAACCGTCGGTGCACCATCTCCTTCCACAAGCCTTGTGTACCGTCTCAGGCTTGATGAAGAAACAGGTTACTGCTGGGACTCACTGATGCAGCTCCAACACTGCTCTGGAGAGCTGATCATGTTCTTTCTCAACGGTGAAACTTACATTGGCCCCGGGTGTTGCAGTGCTATAAGAACCGTTGGACGCAAGTGTTGGCCTACTATGATTGGTGTTCTCGGATTCACCGCTCAAGAAGGTGACATGCTCCAAGGTTACTGTGATGACCAAGACTCTAACAGCAATGGTGAAGAACATGCTCTAGCCTCTTCACCACTGGCTCTGTCCGTTAAATTCAAGCCTAGTACGGTTGTTAAATCCTCTAACCCTTGAATCTCATGATTCAGGTTACATTTCTGCCTATGTTTACTTTTCCTAAGAGAAATTTTTATCTAATGTAATTGGAGAGGGATGCTGAGAGATAGCTGCTCTGTTATTGCTTGAGAATAAAAGATGGTTTACTCACAACAAGGTTTTGCAAATCTGGAAAACATAATCTTCTTTTCTTCTCAAATCCATACATACTATTCTCTTTGTTAAATCAATGAAAAATCACCGAAAAATATGGCTAACCCTAAGCCCTGATCATGTCAGGGACAGTAGAAAAAACATACCAACAATTAAAAGAGTTCATGATTGATGATCCATAACTATGGCTTCACTTCCAGAGAATCCTCAATTCTTTGGACGAGTTGTTTGGCTGTCAAAGCACCCTCCTGAAAGGATAAAAAATGATGAGAGAGTGAGATTAAGAACCTCAAAGTAAAAACCAAAGGAAATCAAAGATATATGGAGCTTATCATACAAAGCGATCACAAGGTTCCCCATTTTTGAATAGGATAAACGTAGGAAGTGCCTCGATCTTGTATTTATTGGCAATACTCGGGTACTTCTCGGTATCGATCTTCACCACCTGGATCTTGTCTTTCAGCGTTGCACTCACTTCACTGAGAATAGGAACCATGAACTGGCAGGGTCCGCACCTGCCAAACAAATATATTACATTGTCATCTCAATATGCAAACAGACCACACACTGCAACCCAAACTACAAAGCATAATAAACTCATCTCATGGTTAACAGACTCACCAGGTCGCATAGAAGTCGACGAGAACGGGCTTATCAGAGTTCACAAGCAGATCATCGAACGAGTTGTACGTATGCTTCTTGGCTTGAATCTGAGGTAATAACAATGACACTGGTTCGTCAAATGAGCTCAAGCTAAATAGACAAGTAGTAGATAAAGGAATTCACTTTCTCTAAAACCCTAAAGAGTCAGCTGCGAACTAATACGCCTAATTTCGACAATCATCACATAAAAAAACCAAAACTTTAACTTAAGTAAGCACTGGACGGTTTACAGCGCGAGGAGTGGATCGAGTCGTTGAAGATAGCGAGGGAAACTTAAAGTCCCCGGTTCGAATCCGACGAGCTGGAAACTGAAGTTTTACGGTCGAGACAGAACGCGGAGCGAAAGCAGAAACACTAGATGAGTCTTTAGAGTTCAGCGACGGAATCGTAGATGACGAGAGAGAAGTCGCCGCCATTGAAGAAAAACGATCTCTTGATTCGGTTTAGGTTGAAGATGATCGCAAACTTTCCGCAGATGGAAACATAAAAAAAAAACAAAAAGTTACACACTTTGGTGAGAACTCGATTTGAGAGAGAGAGAGGAGGGTCGCTATTTGGAACTTTTGACCAAAGATTCTCAACTCTGTAGTAAAATTGACAGAAAGTACAGGTGGTGATCCACTACGGTCGCGTGCACGGTTTATTTTTTATTATTTGTTATTGACTCTCATAAACACAAATACGCATAGCTCTGTTCCCAAACACCCTCTCTCTCTGTCTCTCACCAAACCAGTTTCCACGGACCATAGTAATTGGACCTGCTCACGTAAATTGATGTTTTAGTGGAGATAGTTTGGTAGGTTTTTATTTGCCAAATTGTCACAGTAAAAACTGTGCGACATTTGTTGTCATTTTCTTTTTAATCGACTATTTTTTCGAGATTTTCTGAACCTTTTTATTTTAACAGCCTTATGTTTGAAATCTTCTTTTTAGAACGTAACATACATCTTTTTTTTTTTTTGTTTTTAGATGGTAGATACTTTCNATTGGTTAGTCCAAATAAACAGTCTTAGTCAATGCAATCAGAGAGGGACAGATAGAAAAACTAATATAGACCAACCTGACCATTGCTCTGTGTAAGAACTGAACACTTACTTTCGAAACCTCAAGGCCTTGGCTTCTCTTACCACAATGCAATGTATGGTCATGGCTTCTCGTACATAAAGTGTTAAATGTTATTACCACAGTGCAATGTAGGGTATATGCATTGGTCATGACAACAACAAAGAAGCCTAATACATATAAAGAGGGCCGTTACTTCTCGCCAACGCAACTGTGATAGCTAAAAAGTAGCCGACCGTTGGAAGTAACAAAAGACGACTCATCATGACTCCGTTTTTTTCAGTTTCCTGAAGAGGAAGCAACGAATATATTCTTGTGTGGGGCTCTTTGAAAGAAACTTATGTAATGGCCTAATTAATAAAAGAAAAAATGTGGATCAGAGAGAGACTTAAACCAAAACTAAAACACAGTGGCTGCTAAGGAAGAAGCAGCACATATAAAAAAAAGATATGGAGCTTGAATTAGGTTTGAAGATCACTCGAACAAAAGACGATGTTTCTTCCTCTACAGATTTCAGGGTTTCCAGAGATGCGCTTGGGCAACACTCGCTTTCTCGAGAAACCAATTCTGTGTTCATCCTCACTCTTCATCTCAAAGGTTGATTAATAAACAATTTTTATTCTCTCTTAGATATTCAAAGTTCGCCCAAATTTTTCAGAGATTGAGATTGAAAATGGAATGCAGGATTTAAGAAGGAAGGTGTTGATATTGAGATAAACGAAGAAGGAAATCGGATGAAGATAAGCGGAAGAAAAAAAGTAGAAGAAATGGTTTTGATAAAGTGGGTGGAATGGAAGAAGGAAACAGAGATAAAGGAATTCAAGAAAGTGTTTCGGATTCCAGAAATCGTCAATCTTGACAAGATCAAAGCTAGGTTTAATGAAGAAGATGGGACTTTAACAGTTACATTGCCCAAGAAAGTTAAGGGGATTACTGGTTTGAAGATTGAGGAAGAGGAGGAAGAGGAAAAAGCAGAGCCAGAAGAAGAGAAAACAGAGGAAAAGACAGAACCAGAAGAAGAAATTAAAGAAGAGACAAAACCTGAGGAAGAAGTAGAGGAAAAAGAAGAAGAAGAAGAAGAAGCGGAAGAGCCAAAGATGGAAGAGGAAGAAAAAAAGATCGAAGAAAAGATTGAAGAAGAGATCGTGGAGGAAGAAGAAACAAGAGATCAAGAGGAAGTTAGAGAAGAAATCGAAGAAAAAGAAAGTAAACCGAAAAAGAAGAAAAGAAAAAAGTGTCGTTTTCCATTTATTGCAGGATCTACTCTGCTTATGTCAATTATTGTTTTCATTATTGAATACATTCAATCCAGGAGAAAATGAGATTACTCCTTAGGGTTCTTAGGATAGGGTTCTTCTTGGTTTTAAGGGAAGGACCCTTTTTTCTTATCTGCTTTGTAAGAAAATTATAGATTTGTATGTAAGCTGAGTTTTGTGTTGTTTCAGTACTGGTCCTAAAATAGAAAAAAAAAATAGAAAATTGAAATCTGAAAAGACTTTGCACTGGAATTCAGGTATAACGAACAAAACAATGTGTAAAAACTTGAACTAAGATCAATAACTTTTTTGATATTTGGTTCAGTATGAATATAAAATGCAAAAGCAATCGGTTACTTGTTTACCAAGGCAGAAAGAGAGGAAAGGCGTTGAATATATGACTGGTTTCATGTCCTAAAGAGGAAGTAACGAATATATAGTCCTTCTCCTTCCCTTTACTCTTTCTTTACTCTTTAGTGTGTGACCATCGAACATCGAGAAATCAAAATCCTAGAATCCATTAAAATCCTCAGAACAAATCCACTAAAATCCTCAGAACACACAGAAGAAAGGAGTTAGTAATGGAGCTGGAATTGGGATTGAAGATCACGAGAACGAGAGAGGATGTATCGTCGTCCGTTAGTTTTCACTTCTCCAAAGATCCATTTGGTCCTCTGGTGCTTTCTCGGGAAACCGAATCAAGGTTCATCATCATCATTCATATTAAAGGTCAAAAATTAATGCAGACTCTTGCTTCTTGTTTAATTTTTTTTCCTTTTTGTGTGCTTCAAAGGCTTTGGTTTCATGAATGATCTAGAATAGTTAGGGCTGATTAGGGAATGTTGATTTAAGGCTCAAAAAGGTTTTGAGAACTGATGATTGAGTAGGGAATGTTAATTTAAGGATTGGAATTGCAGGATTCAAAAAGGAAGGTATTGAGATTGAGATAAACAAAGAGGGAGATAGGATTACGATAAGAGGAAGAAAACCTGTTGAAGAAATTGTTTTGATAAGATGGATGGCATGGAGGAAAGAAGTGGAATTAAGAGCATTCAGGAAAGTTTTTCTGATTCCAGATATTGTTGATTTAGATAAGATTAAAGCGAGATTTGACGATGATGATGCGACTCTTACGATCACAATGCCCAAAAGAATAAAAGGAATTTCTGGTTTTAAGCTTGAGCAAGAGGATGAAGACGAAGAAAGTGTGAGCTTTGGAGATGTGAGTGAAACACAGAATCGAGAAGAAGGTGAAGAGGAGAAGGTAGAAAGAGAAGAATCTGATGAACACTCTGAGATACAGAGAGAAGAAGAGTTTGGAGATATTGTGGAAGATAAAGAAAGGGAGAGTCAAGTCTTTGAAAGTGAAGAAGAGGGTTTCAATGGACGTCTGGATGATGAAAAAACTCAAATTGAGGATGACGACTTAGAACAGGTTGATGACCAAGACAAGATTCTGGAATCTGCTGAAGAAGAAACAGTTGGTCAACAAGAATTGGCTGTATCAAACACAGAGATTGAGGAAAGTGGCTTAAAAAAGCTTCCAGATATCATTGAACAAGAAAATAAAGAGGTAGTGATGGAGCAGAAAGTTTCACAAGTAGAGACTAAAAGTGATGACATTGGATCTAGAGCAGTTGAAGAGACTAAACAAGAAGAAGAAGAACTTGATGAGTTAGATAGAACAAGCAAAAGTAGAGCAGTGGAAAATAAAACGACTGATGGTAATGATATTGGCTTGAGCGATGCTCAAGGGATTGAAGAACCAGAGAGACACAATGAAGAAAGTAGGATTCAAGAACTGGTTGAAAAGGAAACAGGTGGTCATGAGAGGAAAGAAATTGTAACGATGGAGACAAAAAATAAGGATGCCGAAGAAGAGTTTGATGGGAAAATGGGAGAAGGATTTACACCAGACATTGAGAGAAGACGAGTAGTTGCAGAAGATGATATTGCAGAAACTGAGACAAAAGATGAGGAATTTGAATCTGAAAAACCAGAAGTAGATGAAGTAGACAAGAAACATGAACTGGTTGAGAAAAAAGAAGAGGAAGAGGAAAATGCTAGTGTGAGAAGAAAAGGCGAAGACAGAAGCTTAATAAAGCTTCAAGAGAATGAAGAACAACATTCTAAGGTAAGAAAGCGACAAGACAAACAAGAGGATATCAAAGACTTGGTGGAAGAGAAAACTCTAGAGGCAGAGACAAATACAGCTAATGGTCAACGAGATTTGGCTGATTCAAACACCGATAATGAGGACATTAGCTTAAGAAAGCTTCCAGAAATGATAGAACAAGAAGAAAACCAAGAAGTGATGGAGAAGCAAGTTTCACAAGTAGAGACTAAAAGTGATGCCAATGGATCTAGAGCAGTTGAAGAGATTTCAGAACAAGAACTTGGTGAATTAGATAGAACAAGTAAAAGTAGAGAAATGGAAAGGAAAACGACTGATGGTGATGATGATGGCTTGAACAAGGTTCAAGGGATTGAAGAACCAGAGAGACACAATAAAGATAGCAAGAGTCAAGATATGGTTGATGGAGAAACAGGTGCTGACGAGAATAAAAATATTGTAGCAATGGATGCCAAAGAAGAATTTGATGGGAAAATGGGAGAAGGATTCATACCAAACATTGAGAAAACACGAGAAATTGGAGAAAAGGATATTACAGAAACTGAGACAAAAGCTGGGGAGTTTGAATCTGACAAACTAGAATCAGATGAGGTAGATAAGAAACATGAACTGGTTGAGAAGAAAGAAGAGGAAGCGGAAAATGCTAACGTGAGAAGAAAAATCGACGACAGAAGCTTAACAAAGGTCCAAGAGAATGAAGAACAACATTCTAAGGGAAGAAAGCGACAAGACGAACAAGAAACTAACAAAGACTTGGTGGACGAGAAAACTCGAGAGGCAGAGAAAAATATAGCAAATGATGTTCAGAAACCAGTTCTAGAGATTGAAGTACCAGAGGTGGGTACGTTAAGGAAAACAGGTGATGAAGGAAAAGAAGGAAGGGAGAAAAGCAAAAGTGTAAGTTTGGACGTAAAAAATAGGGATGCCACAGAAGAGGTTGATGCGAAAATGGGCATACCAAACATTGCAGAAACTGAGACAAAACCTGCGGAGTTTGAATCTGATAAACTAGAAGCAGATGAGGTAGCCAAGATACATGAACTAGTTGAGAAGAAGAAAGAAGAGGAAAAGGGTAAAAATGCTAAGGTTAGACAACAAAGTGAAGAAATTAGCTTAATAAAGCCTCAAGATATTGAAGAAAAACAATCTCAGGGACACAAGCCACTCGACAAACATGAAAGGATCAAAGAATTGGTGGAAGAGCAAACTCCAGAGGCAGAGACAAATATAGGAAATGTTACTCCGAAAAATGTTCAGGAGAGATGTGAGGGACAACAAAAGGTCAAAGAAATCTTCCAAGAGGAAACAAAGAAGCTACAGCCAGAAGAGCACAAAAATAAAATGGTGGAGGCGGGGAAAAAAATCAACGATTCTGGCTCAAGAAAAGTTCAAGAGATTATTACACAACAAGAGTTGGATGAACGAGAAAGATGCGACAAAGAAAGCAAGTCTGGAGAATCGGTGAAAAGCAAAACAAATGATGAAGAGAAAGAGGAGAAAGATACTGCAGATACAGAAACAAAGGAGCAAGAGTCATATAGACCAAAAATACTGGGGGAACAAGAAAAGATCCAAGTACTAGCTGAAGAGAAGACGGACTTTTTGAAAAATGGAAAAGTCAAGAAGGAAGAAGAAATTTCAGCGAAGAAAACAGAATTTGGTGATGGAGATAATCAACAACGAGATTCAGATGCCAAAGAAGAGGTTGGTGCAGAAATGGGGGAAGGATTCATACCGAACATTACAGAAACTGAGACCAAAGTTGAGGAGTTTGAATCTCATCAATTAGAACCAGATGAGGTGGATGACATGCATGAACTGGCTGAGAAAAAAGAAGAGGAAGTGGAAAATGCAAACGTGAGAAAAAAAAGTGAAGACAAAAGCTTCATAGGGCTTCAAGAGAATGAAAAACAACATTCCAAGGGACACAAGCGACCAGAGACAAATATTCCGCAACCAGTTCAGGAGACTGCAGTACCAGAGGTGGAAACGTTAGAGAAAACAGGTAATGAAGGAAAGGAAAGAAAGGAGAAGAAGAAAAATGTAACGGTGGAAACAAAAAATGGGTATCCCAAAGAAGAGGATGATGCGAACAACGGCAAAGGATTCGCACCAAAAGTTGCAGAAACTGAAACAAGACTGGAGGAGTTTGAATCTGATAAATTAGAACCAGATGAGGTAGATGAGATACATGAGCTGGTTGAGAAGAAAGAAGAGGAAGAGGACAATGCGAAGGTGAGAAGACAAAGTGAAGACAGTAGCTTGGTTAAAAAGCTTCAAGAAAGTGAAGAAGAACAACAGTATCAGGGACAAAAGCGACACAACAAACAAGAAAAGATCAAAGAGTTATCGGAAGAGAAAACACCCGTGGCAGAGAAAAGTATAGCGAATCAAGTTCCAAAACCAGTTCAAGCGATTGAAGACCCAGAGGTGGATACGTTAGAGACATGTGAGGAGAAAGAGATTGCAGACACGGAAATAATAGAGCAAGAGTCCTATAGACCTAAAATACCCGGGGAAGAAGAAAAGATCCAAGAACTAGCTGAAGCAAAGACAGACTTTTTGAAGAATGGAAAAGCCAAGGAGGAAGAAGAAATTGCAGAGAAGAAAACAGAAATTGGTGATGGTGATGATGATGATCATCATCATATTTCAAGAAAAGTTGGAGATATTAAACAAAGAGATTCAGATGCCAGAGAAGATGTTGATGCCAGAATGAGCGAAGGATTCACACCATACATTGCAGAAATTGAGGCAATATCTGCGGAGTTTGAGTCTGATAAAGTGAAAGCAGATGAGGTAGACAAGATACATGAACTGGTTGAGAAGAAGAAGAAAGAGGATGAAGATGAAAATGATAAGGTGAGAAAACAAAGTGAAGACACAAGCTTAAAAAGGCTTCAAGAACAAAGTTTTCAGGGACCAAATCGTCACAAGAAACAAGAAAAGATCAGAGAATTGGTGGAAGAGAAACCAGTGGCAGAGACATATATAGCGAATGAAAATTCGAAACCAGTTCAGGAGACTAAAAACCCAGAGGTGGATACGTCAGAGAAATGTGTGGAAAAAGAATTTTCAGAAATGGGAACAAAGGAGCAAGAGTCGTTTAGACCAAAAATACTCGGGGGAGAAGACAAAAGCCAGGAACTAGCTGAAGAGAAGATGAACTTATCAAGAAGAGTCGAGGAGGAAGAAGAAATTGCAGAGAAAAAAACAAAACTTGGGGATGATGATATGTCAAGAAAAGTTGGAGATATTGAAAAACGAGGTTCAGATGCAATGAAGGGACTAGAAGAAAAAGACAAGATTGAAGAACTAGTACTCGAAGAAAAAATAAGTGATGGCAGTAAAAGAGTCGTCGCAGAGGCAACAGCTGAGAATGATAAGTCAGGAAAAGTTCAAGAGACTGGCGAGCAACAGCCAAATGAAGAAGATAAACATGGAAATCAATTCCAGAAAGTTATAGGAGAAGAAACAAGTGGTCATAGAGAGGTTGATGACGTGGAGAACGAGAAAAAAACAACAGAGGTAGACATAAGATTCAGGGATAACGGGAGAGAAGCTCAAGAGATTGAAAGAACAGATTCAGATGTTTCTGCAAAATATGGTAAAGAAAACACGTTTCACGAACTTCAGGAAAGTAGAACAACTTATAAAAATGAGCAGAAAGAAGACAAGGAGGACAAAGCTGATAGACCGCAAAAAGTAACAGCTGCGATAGAGCAAGAATTGGTTAATCGGAACAGTCAAGTGGATCAAGGCCGTGTTGAAGATGGAGAAGAGACTCAAGAACCGGTGGAAGACAAAATCAGCGATTGCAAAGAAGCAGAATCAGAGACCAAAGCCGATGATGTCGTAAGAAAGATTCAAGGTATTAAAGAACAGGAGTTGTTTGAACCAAAAAGGGACCAAGTAAGTAAGATTAGAGAAGTGGCAGAAGAGAAAATGGCAGATTTGGAGATAGAAGCTGAATTTGGTGGCTTGAGTAAAGTACACGGTACCGAAGAACAGAAATTGCATCAACCAAATATACACAAGGAACGCGATAAGACCAAAATAAATGGGACAGAGGTACCAAGTGGTCAAGAGAAAGATGATGAGGAGATTGAGAAAAGTGTAGACTCTATGCCAATAACAGAGAAGGGGAACTCAACAAATGCTCAAGAGATTAGGGAAAAACGACCTGATAACCCAGAGAGCCAAGACAAACAATACAAAGTTCAAGAACCGGTGGAAGCGGGACATAATGGCCATAAAGAAGAGCAAAAAGATGAAAAGCTAACTGTCAAGGCAAAGGGGGAAACTGAGGAAGATAGCTCAAAAAAGGTTCAGGACTCTGATGGAATGAAGAGATCTATAGTGCAAGACAAGAAGCAAGAAACAGAGGAAAAAGAGATAGCTAGAGCAATGAAGGAGAAGAAGATTGTGGAGAGGAGGAAAAAAATTGAAGATGGTAGCTTGAGAAAAGTTCAAGATGATGAAGATCCAGAGTTGACTAAACCTTACAAAAGACAAGAAGACAAGATCCAGGAACCACTGGAAACGGGAAAAAGTGATTACAGAAAAAAAGTCAAGAAACAGGATGGTAATGATACTTTAACAATCCAAGAGCCTGGCAAACCAAATTTAGATGAAATTGAGAGACACAGTGAGCAGAGAAATATTCCTCAATTGGTGGATGAAGAAATAATAGAGAACA
Source organism: Sisymbrium altissimum (assembly GCA_900406495.1). NCBI lineage: Eukaryota > Viridiplantae > Streptophyta > Magnoliopsida > Brassicales > Brassicaceae > Sisymbrium > Sisymbrium altissimum. The sequence goes on from OVBI01000446.1 coordinate 66,034, forward strand.
TTGCTAAGCCAGGGGGAGGATTGGAAGATGATGATTCAGCTAAGTTTCACGATTTTGAAGAACGAAAATCAGATGAAGATTGGATACGCGAGGAGAGAGAAAAGATCAGAGATTTAGTCAAAGAGGAAGCAATTGATCCCAAAGATAAACACAGTGGTGAAGCAGGCCATAATGACCATAAAGAAGAACAACAGGAAGAAATGGTTATCACCAAGGCAGAGCTGAAAGCTGAGGAAGATAGCTCAGAAAAGATTCAAGAGATTGAAAAACAGGAGTCCGATGAATTGCAGAGATCTTTGGTACGAGACAAGATGCAAGAAACAGAGGAAAAAGACAAAACTAGAGCGATGGAGGAGAATGAGATTGTGGAGGGAAGGACAAAAACTGAAGATGGTAGCTTGAGAAAGGTCCGAGAAGGTGAAGAAGATCCAGAACTGGGTAGACATAAGACATATGAGGGAGAAGACAGGATCCCGGAGTTACTGGAAGCGGATACAAGTGATCACAGAGAGGTCAAGAAACAAGATGGGGATGATATCTTAACAAACCAAGAGACTGGGAAACTGGATTTAGGTGAACTTGAGAGACAACGTAAGCAAAGAAAGATTCATCAACCGGTGCAAGATGAAAAAGGAGGAGGAACAATGGAGAACATTTCTGAGTCACGTGGGAAAATGGAAGGTGATAGTTCCAGCAAGTTTCATGAGTCTCAAAAACAAAAATCATATGAAGATTGGAGACAAGAGGAAGGTGAAGAGATCGAAGATTTGGAAGAAGCGACTGATCCGAAAGATAAACCCATAGGGGGAAAAGGAGAGTATGAAGAAGAAAGATATCAGAAAGTTCCACAGGCTAAGACAAAAGCCAAAGATGAGGTCAACAAAAAGGTAGGGGAGAACAAAAAAGAAGAAGAGAATCTAGTGGATGATTCTACAACAATGATTCAAGAAACTGAAAAAGAAGAATCACATAAGTCAGAGATTCATGAGAAACTAGACATAGTCCAAGATTTTGTGGAGGACAAAACAGGGGATCAAAGAGATGAAAGAGAAGGGGAACCTGCAGTTGTAGTGGCAAACAACGAGAAAGATAGTTCAAAAAAATTGCACTCGAAAAAAGGAGAAGAACTAAAAGAACAAGACGAACATAAGGAACATGACGAGATCCCCGAAACAAGTGGTCCTAGAGGTAAAGAATCAGATGGGGAAAGAGTTTCCGAGAAAGAGACAAAAGAGCAAGAAGCACGTGTCCAACAACTTGAAGGAAAACCAGAAAATTTCAAAGATGACGATGTGGAAGCAAGGAGAGGAGAGAAAGGCAAACAAGGGAAGACTGTGGAGGGAAAAAGTGATGATGGTATTGTGAGAAAGATTGACGAGCTAGAGAGAAGAGGAACGAGTAATCATGAGGTAGAGCTAATGACTGAAGATGATAGCCTTAGAAAAGGTCAAGAGTTTTTGGAAAATGAGTCACTAAATGTATCAAAAGGACGACCAGTGGAACAAGAAAAAATCCAACAACTGAAAGAGGTGGAAAAACAAATAGATGAAGAAAAACCAGTGGCCGAGACAAAAACCAACGCTGATAAATCAAGAAAGCTTGAAACGCAGGAACTGTATGAATCGGAAGATAATGAGGAACTAAAAAAGATCCGGAAACCAATGGAAGAAGAGGAAACAAATGCTCCTGCAAAAGAAAAAGAAAAAGAAAGAAATGAGAAAATTGCAGAAGAGGAGATGCAAGGTAAGACTGACATCAGAATGAAAGACCAAGATACTAACAGACAAGAACCATATGAGCTTATAGAAGATGAAGGCCATGGCGAGATTACAGAACCGATTGTCGAAGGAACAAAATATCAAAGAGAAGAAGAAAAGAGAATGGCGGACAGAGAAACTGAAGAGATGAAGAGAAAATCTGAGGATGTTAGCTCAAGAAAGGTTCAGAAGATTAAAGCAGAAGAATCAGATGGATCAGAGAAACACAGTAAACTAAGTGCGATCCAAGAAGAAAAAATACCGAAACACGGAGAAGAAGAAGAACTGAATGCAGGGGGAGGATATAAGGCAGTGCTGAAGAAAAAATCTATGGAAGATTCAAGTCAATCTCAAAATGTTGAAGAAAAGAGATCAGATCAGACAGAGAGATATGCGGAAGAAGAAAAAATCCAAGAGCTAATGGTTGAGGCAGAAGGAAAAGAAGAATATGGTATAAGAGAAGGAGAGCATAACGAGAAGAAGAATGTATTTCCGCAGGTGGAGTCAAAAGCTAATGATGATAGCTCAAAGAAGAAGGAGAAGGAGAAGAGAACTCCGCAGGTGGAGTCAGAAGCTACTGATGATAGCTCAGAGAAGAGCGAGAAGGAGAAGATTTTTCTGCAGGTGGAGTCAAAAGCTAATGATGATAGCTCAAAGAAGAACGAGAAGGAGACGAG
>OVBI01000447.1:0-76256 GCA_900406495.1 Sisymbrium altissimum
GAAGCTGTTCTTTTGGTAATGAAATTAACATATTTATCAAAAAAAAAAAAAGTACCTTGAGAAAATTGCTGAAAAATATGGGGATGAAACTATTAAAGAGTTCAAGAGTGTCATCAAGAGAAATGAGACAGCCATAAGAGAAAGCTACGGTGAATCAACGGTTTGGATTAAATCTGAAGAGTTCGTGGACATGATCCTCCACGACTCGGTATTCATGCTAGGGTTCTTCATTCAAATCGGATCTCAAAACGTCAATAACAAAGGAGATATTCTTTTCGAGGAGCCTTGTCTCATAGCCACGATTTTAGAAGATCTAATGTTGCTCGAGAACCAACTTCCTTATTCTCTATTAGAGGAACTCTTCGAACCCTTTTTCTCTAAACTTAAAACTGAGGAAACATTTCGCGACATTATCCTTCGAACTTTTGGGTACGAAAAAAAGATCAACAAAGAAGTAAAATTCCGACATTTTACAGATTTGTTTCGGTGTGTCCGCGTCGAAACACTAGGTTTGACTGAAGAACAAGTTAGTGGAGCAAAGGATGAACCACTCTAGACCATAAACAATATGCATAACGCAGACAAACTAGACAGTGCAGGAGTGAAGTTCGTTCCAACGAATATATTTTCGTTGGTGATTAGTTTTGAAGGCGGGATCTTGAAAATTCCTTGTTTTATAGCGGAAAATAACACCGAAAGGATTATGAGGAACCTAATGGCACTCGAGCAATGTCACTACCCTCGTACTGCATTTGTTTGTAACTACATCGCCTTCTTGGATTTCCTCATCGACAACGAACAAGATGTTGACCTTCTCGTCAAGAAAGGTAAAAACACTTTTCAAAGAATAATTCAGAACTAACTTATAAACAATATGAGATATTAGAATTTTGGGGTGCTCAATTTCTTTTTGAAATATCTGGTTTACATAATGTAGAAGTCAAAAAGATACATTTTTCGGTTCTTGTTTAGGATTGGATTCAAGCTTTTAGCAAAATATATTTTAATTTTTTGAGATTTCTATTAAAAAAAAAAAACATGGACTTAATTATTAGTCAATTTGTCCTGATATTTTTTTTTTTGTTTTTTTTATCAAAGATTTGTCCTGATATTTAAAAAGAAAAAAGAAAAACCAAACCAAAACATTTTTTTTTCATCTTTAGGTAGATCATTTCATTTCAAAAAACCAAACCAAAACCAGTTTGAACAATCTTATTCTATTTTACTTAATTACAGACGTACTGTTTGTTCTTTCAACGATATTCCTAACACATCTTCACATTTTACATCAAAAGGAATTGTAACGAACTGGTTAGGACATCGCGCATCGGTGGCGGTTATGGTGAACAATCTGTGTTTATGGCTCGTGGATTTTGGATCTCACTATTATCCTATAGCTGAAAAACTCAACAATCACTACAAGAGCCCTCTCAACAGATCCGTCGCCACACTCCGGCGAGTTTATTTCAGTGACCTTTGGACTGGAACTGCCACCGTGGCTGGCGTTTTTCTCCTCGTGTTGACTTTGATTGGGACGGTGGCTGCCATTCTCCAAATGTCACAGACCGAAAATAATCCCACTAAGTCTCTGCCGCCTCCAACTAAGAAACCCTAATTATTACTTGTCTTACCAGAAAATAAAATGTGTTTTGTTTGTTTGTTTTTTCTTTCATATATATCTTATTCAGTTCTGCAGAACGAATTCAAACAATAATTTCCGCTGCTATCTTTCTAATAAAAAGAAAAAAAGAATGAAAATAATATTTGTTATTTATTGTTCATTCTCAAATTTGATAAATAATATTTTTGTTTTGTAATTCTCTGCAAAAAAGGAAAATCATATGTAACTGTTATGAAATTGAATGTCTCTGTCTATATTAATGAATGACCAGTGGTCTATATATATAGTGATTTACATCAAAGGAAAAAAAGAAATATTATATAAATTAGAAAAAGAAAACGTTGAACAACAAGGAATAGGAAACTCTAAGTATGGACCGATTTAGGCTTGGTTATATTGGGCCGGTTATGGAGTCCATCACTAATCGATTTATAACACTCTCTCTTGGATGACATAACCGTGCAAGATACTAAGGATCTTTGTAATACGCTTGGGGATGTTGCCTCATTAAAATCTTACCAGGAAAATCCAGTGGGACAAAACCATGGTGAAGGAAAAAGAGTACAACACGTATTACTCCCCCTGATTTGAGCATCACTGAAGATCTCCAAGTCTTCGCATTCCAATCTGATGTATGAGTTTCTTGAGTGTAGAAGGCATTAGTGAATAGATCGGCTGAATTTTCACTTGACCGACTTGCAGAACTTGAACTTGACCGTCCTTTTATAGTTCATGCGTGAAGAAGAACTTTGGGAGAATGTGCTTCGTTCGGTCACCTTTGATGTAGTCATCCTTGAGCTGTGCAATGCAGGCTGCATTGTCCTCGTACATAATGGTTGGTTCCTTGTCTTCAACCATGCCACAATCTGATCGGATATGTTGGGTCATTGACCTTAACCAAACACATTCGCGGCTGGCCTTATGAATTGCCAATATCTCCACATAATTTGATGAAGTGATCTTGATTGTTTGTTTCATAGATCGCCAAGAGATTGCTGTGCCACCATGTGTAAACACATAGCCGGTATGCGATCTAACATTATGTGGATCATAGAGATAACCTGCATCAGCAAAACCAACTAAACCTTTTTTGTTAAGGTTAGTATAAAATAAGCCTAAATCCGTTGTCCCTTGTAGGTAACACAGGATATACTTGATATCGTTCCAGTGCCTTTGAGTTGGACATGAACTAAATCTGGATAGGAGATTCACGGCAAAACAAACGCCAAATACATTAATGCTCATATGGCACTGAGGTATGGAACTTCCGGACCGAGAATTTCTTCATCGTCCTTCTTTGGACCGAATGGATCACTGTCCAATCCGAGGCTTCTCACCATCATTAGGCTGGTCAATAGGTGGACTGGTCCATATTGAATCTCTTGAGTACTTTCTCAGTATATGCCAATTGATGCACAAGGATCACGACCCATGTTATTTGACAATGTTACTCGGATGGCCTTAGAAATACAAGTGTTTACAGATTAACCCATGGTCCATCCATATGGGTCTTTGGTCGAATATGATGGTCTCTTTTCTTTCTTATGACTATCCTATGTAATTTAATACATGCTGACCTTAACCTCACACATACGCTACGGCTATGATTTCTGCAAGTTTATTGTAGTTCCATATATGTAGGTCATAGTCTATCTAATGATCGATTGATAACTTGTAGCATCGAAACCAATTAACCTTTCTTTGGACTGGTTTAGTATATACACAAGGAATTCATATTTATTTATATGGACTGATTTAGATTGTTCTTATAGAACTTATTTACCAAGTATTACTTAGTCTATACCATATGCAGCTGCTTTATTTTCAGTCCATAAATAGCTTAGGAACAATGCTGTTTTTGAGAATTTATTTTCTCATCTTTCTGATACATTTATTTATTATTTATCCAGTGATCCATATACTACTTACTATATCAATCTGATTTCTTTCTTATGTGTCCAGACATCATAAATTTTCGAGTTTGTAGCAGCACCCACCACATTTGAAGTATATCTCCTTATAATTTTTTCCTTTGTCTCTGTGAGTATCCTTGTGTAATCAAGCTATCTTGAAATGCTTGTAAAATATGAACACTTTAGATCATGTGGTCTCACGATTTTCTTTCCTTCACAGGACCTATTTATCCACTGGTTTAATCATCTGATGGCATTTTTCTTATGTGGCCAATACGCCCATCACTTTCATAATCCCACGTTTCCTTTCATCTTATAAATGCATTCTTATTCGTGGGTTCTGATCCTCGCTTATTTCTTTATTGTTCAAGTGCTACTATCTTGTATGCGCTTTCTTATACATTTTGGTGTTAACACTCTTATGTAGTTCTTATTTTGATCCACACATGATTTGATCGATTTGAGATTTCATTATCCAGGACCTTTATTACCTTACAGCTTGGCGTCCCAAGCTACATGGTTTGGTACCTTAGATGTTCAGCTGGCCAGCCTTATATCTATATGTCTGGACTGGTTTCCTTAATAAACTCGGATTTGTATTATGCACCTTTTTTCTTTTCGAGGTTTCTTATCTTATGGAACTTATCGGTCTATCTTGTATAGACTTCATAGCAACTTGATTGTGTCTCTAAGACATCAATTTTGTGGTGCTTAAGCTGATATGACTTAGTCATTTATATCTTTCCTTTTCGGGTCAATGTATCTGGCATCTGATTCTGTTAGCTTTATATGATCTTTGTATTTCTTTGTTCTCATTGGACGTCTTTAAATCTTTTTCTAGTCCTAGGATCTTGCCAAGACAATGATGGTTAATACCATTTCATTTCTCTTATCATTCCTTTATTTATCAGCTTATTACATTTCTCCTTCTAATATTGGATATTCGGATTCATTTAGCTCATGTAATCCGTGTTCCTTGGCCACTAAATAGATCACCCATATTTGGCTCAAGGTTTCTTTTAAATTTGTAGGAGAAATATTTCTTATCCAACATATATATATTCCCAATCTTCTTATGAGGTTCCATTTTAGACGGCACATATGTATGTGGTGGTTTTATTCAAAATCTCTATAAGATGGTATATGTCTGGCTCATGACCCGTATTCAATCTGAGATGGGAATATATATGCTCACTTATAAAACTGAATGTTTCTGTCTCTATTAATGAATGACCAAGGGTCTATATATATAGTGGTTTACATGAATGGAGAAAAGGAAATATTATATCAATTAGAAAAGGAAAACCTTGAACAAAAAGGAATAGGAAAACTCTAAATATGGACCGACTTAGACTTGGTTATATTGGGCCACTTATGGAGTCCATCACTAATCGATTTATTACAGTAACAAATATTACTTATAAATAGTAAACATTTTAAAACATAAAGAAAGAATTCATTATTCTAGAGATCTATATCATTTCTTTGATAACCATTCAAGAATCTCCAAACTTATGAGTGCGACAGTACTATTTTGTTTACTAAAAAATGATGAATGTGTGTTTTATTAGTCTTTCCTCATATTAATATTATCCCATTAGTATTGATAATCCGATTTTAGCATTATTAATTAATTATAATATTTATTAAAAGAAAATTTATTTATATAAAAGAAAATAGTTTAAAAAGGAAAATGGTTTATCAAAAAATATACTTTAGGAAAAAAGGAAAATAGTTTATAAAATAAAAGGAAGAATAGTTTATAAAAATTTAAAACAGTATATAGAAAATAGCACCAGCCACTTCTCTATATTTTCGTTTAATTTATTTACATCAAGAAGGAAAATTTTATTAAAGATAGAAAGCCATTTTTCCAATTAGAAAGTGATATTTGAGACTTCTTTTATGTGATTGCAGTTTTGTAAAACAGCACCAAAAATGTTATATTTCTAATAACTTATTTTTTATGCTTAAAAATATTAATTATATTTAAATTTCAATTTATTAAAATATCCAAAAGGTCATTTATAAATTAAAAATATTAGTTAAGTTTATATCAAAATAACTAAAATAATCAAAAATAAATAGATACTATCCAAAAACCAAATTATCCAAAATAATCTGACTACTTACATACAATTAAATAAAGGAAAATTATTAGAAGAGTTGTGAAAAGTGCCAAAATTACTTAAACTGTGTTCATATATTTAAGAGTATTAGAGTAATACAAATTTTATATGTAAAGTCATATAAAAGTTTGGTTTTCGTTTATATTATAAGTATGTCATTCTCTACTGAAAAAAAATATAAAAAAATCAATATCAAAATAAATCAAAAATAAAAATTTCTAAATCTAAAATTCTTTCATTTTTTTCAAATCCTAAAAAACTCTTGATGGTGGTCTCTGAAGCGATTTCCAGCGAGTTCTTCCTCTGGCAGTGAAAATGCGAACATCATTTCGAGCAATGGGGAAAAAATGGTTCATCTCCCATACGGGTTTTGCAGATTGCGAGTGGTGGTGGAAAGATTGGTTGGTTTGTTAACAGCAACAATGGCGGTAAATAGATTTTGTTTTCGAAATCGTTTTTCATTTGTTAGTGGTGGCATGAAGTAACTGTTCATCTTCTTTGACTCGGGTTTTGCGGATTCCGACGGTGGTGAAATGTTTGGTTGGTTTGTTAACGGCGATGAGGGCGGTAAATAAATTTGGTTTTCGAAATGGTGTTTCATTTGGGTTGTTTTGAAGAGTAATTATTCATCTTCTCTGACATGTTTAGTAGATATTGATCTATGAGTGCTTTACTTTTTAGTATCTTTTTGAGTTTTATTTACAATTTAAGTGACTTTGATGTTTTCAAGGAATTAGATGGTGTGTAATGTCTCTTTTGCCCTAAAAATCTTATTTTTTTTTTTTCTCTTTTTTTGCTTTTTCTTTTTCTCACTTTATTTTTTTATTTTATTTTTTAATTAAAATCTACATTATTATTTCCCATCATATATCGATTTGATTATTTTCTATTTTCTACGAAAAATTATTTTTTATTTTACTTTATAATAAAAATTTTAGTTTTTTCTCTATATTTTGATATCCACTTTCATATGTTTTATATATTTATAAATATAAACTTGTGGACATGAATATAAAATCATTTTATTTGTAAATTTGGAAATTTGGAAAATTTGTAAATAATAATTGGTTTTTTGACAGGTTTCTAGGATATTTGTGCAATATCTGTGATAGTTACAAGATTCTAGTGACCAACTATTACGGTTAGGAAAAACGAGTTTGAATATTTTGGTATTAGAATTTGTTGTCGCAGATTTATTAGAAGGTGATGGTAAATTTATTAATGTGTATATATTGTCATCTTCATTAGGAGATTTAATTGTGTGATGGTAGATTTTTTTTTGTGAAATTGCGATAGAGTTATTGATAAATATATCATCTGATTTGATAAGTGATATTAGATTGATTTGATAATTGATGATTGATTTATTATGAATGACAATAAGGGGGGGGGGGGTTTNTTTAAATGACTTTTAAAGTTTTTAGATTCTATTGTTATTGGTTTATTAATTTAAACATTCTTATTAAAATTTAGTGTTATTGGTTTAATGATTTTTTTTTAATTCCACACAGAATCTGTTGTTATTCAAAAAGTTTGGTTTTTAAAGATTTTATTATTCAATTAAAATATAGTGTTATTGGGAGTTGGATTTTAAACAATTTAAATCATTAAACAAAACTTTCAGAATATTGTATATATCCCTAAGATTTTTAGAATCATTATTATAGATTACTTTTATAGATTTTCTAAATATACACAACTCTATATAACTCTTTCCAAATTTAATGAATCTCTTAGCTTCTAAAATTAATAAATTGTTTATAAATCCAACTCCCACTAAGACCTCATAAATTTACTGGTATTGTGAGAAAAAATAATAAAAAGATAACAAAGCTGTAGAAGCTAATTGCTGAGAAGAAAAGTGTGCTATATGGCGTGAAGTTGTGGTTGTTTAAATGGTTCTTCTACTTGACATTCTTTTTATAAGTTTTAAGTGAAAGATCTTTTGAGGAAAATGAAACTTTGTATTAAGAAAATGGAGGGTTGAAGATCCTTCGGTTTTCTATTATTGTAAGAGACATGCACATATATCCATATTTTTATTTGGTTTGTAATTTATTTATTATTGTTATTGTCAAAATTTACATCTTATATATAATCTTAATTTTAACAAGTAAATATAATATATGATCATAAAACATATTAAAAAAGCAAAAGCAACAAAAAAAATAGATTAATGTTATTGGATTAATATTATTGTCTTAACTAATAATTTTTTTAATAACAAAAAAATAAAATAGTCTTAGAAACAAAAGACCAAGAAAACCAAACATCAGATGGTTTAATAACAAAAGTTAAAATCAACCAAACATCAAATGTTTCTCCAAGGAACTTGAAGCCACACATTGGAAGGATCCAAATCCAAAATTAGATTGAACCAGAGCAATAGCGGGAGTGCGATGAAACGATGGAAAAAGAGATTTACATGATTCCTTAATCACTGAACCTAAATTTAGTATCCAGAATCTCGAAGCCTATATAGCCATAGATATATATATATAAGAGAGAGAGAGAGAGAGAGAGAGAGAGAGAGAGAGAGAGAGAGAGAGAGATATATGTCTTCTTTAGAGGCGATGGAGAGGAGAGGCGAATCAAAACTTCGAAACAGAAATTTACGGGAAGTGGAGTTTATGAAAAGAAGAATGAGAGAGATGCAAGAAATGGAGTTTATAGAAAAAAAAGAGTAAAGAAAGAAAGATGCAGAAAATAAATTTTTTGTTTCTTATGAAACTCTCCCGAAATACTATTAAGAGAGTAGGTATTCTCTAAGGATTATTTTTTAACTAAAACAGGTAAAAAATCTCCTAAAATCCTTTTCATTAGCTTTTCTTTCAAATTATTGTTTATCTTTCAATAACAATAGATTTAATATAAAGTTTATAAATTCTTAATTGAATAACATGAGGTCTCACTTGATTTTAAAATGATTTACATAAATTCCATGTTCAATAACACATGATTTAGAAAAAGTTTTCAAATCATTAATTGAATAACATGAGATTTTTAGAAAACCCCAAAACCTCCTAAAATTCTTGATCCAATACATCCCTCTAAGTCTACATAGACTGTTGGTATCATGCAACATAGAAGGAACCATTAAAGTCTGTAAATAAATCAATAATTAATACAAATAATAATCTATCGGCACTTCAAAAAGTTGTAGTTTTTTTAATATAAAGAGAAAATTACACTCATACACACTTATTGAGTTATGTATTACATATTTAGACACTTTAGTGTATAAAAGTACTTTTTCTTGTCATTTAGCACATAAAAAATACTTCTTTACCCTTATTTTTATAAAATCATTATACCAACTTTTTTTTTCTTTTTTCTTTCCATACGTATTCATTCTTTTTTTTTCTTTTCATTTTTTTGTTTTACTTTTAATTATATTAACTTTTTCATCTTCTTTTATGGTTTTATTTGATTATTTTTTATCATTTTTAAACACTAAAAAAAAAAAATCATGATATGAATTACAATTTTTTTCTCTATATTTCGATACACATTTTGATATATTTTAGATACTTATAAGTTAAACCTTGTGAATATGAATGTAATATGAGTCCATCCATTAGGAGTTTTTCAACCCATTTTCCATCAAGTTAATTCCACATGCAAAGAATGGTAAAGCGGAAAAGTTGGCGTACAGTGTCAGAACTCTCACCTCATAAGCTTTTCATGCTGTTTCAGTACCACCAAACTGGATTAAAGAGCCTTTCTACAATATTTTTTTCTTTTCGATATGATGTATTTTGTTGAAAAAAAAAATATGAGTCCATCCATTCAATCCTGTCCATTTATATTTGTCCATTTATATTTGTCCATTCAATTGTCAATTAAGTCTTATAAACTCATATTTATTAATAGGTATTGGCGTTCATGTACCAATTCATGTATTTACACCAACATCTATACGATCTAATATGCACACTGTTGTGTCCATATATATTAGTTATGTTCATGATATGATATCCATACTTTCTTATCCACGATCGGATATCCACATCATCATATCCACATATAAGTTAAGAATTGGAATAAAAGTATTTTAGCCACATATATTGTTTATCAAAAGATTTTGATTTTATGTACATTATACAAAACTACATTATTATGTCCACACCGCCATGTCCACAATTTTATATTTATGCCATCATATTATCTAAGGTATCATGTTCATAACATAGTACCTAAGTTATTATGTATACGATCTGGTATCTCTAAGTTATAATGTCTAATATCTGCTATCTAAGCTAATATGTCCATAATCTGATATTATCGTCATGTCTACATATGTTACTTATCTTCACGATCAAAAATCTACACCATTATATCCATATAGAGTATCCATGATAAAGTATCCACACCGACATGTCCACATATTTAACTATCATTTACACAAAAAAATTTCAATGTGGAAACATTACACATAATTAAGTTATCTTCACCATCTAGTATCTGCGTTTTCATATCCACGATTTGGTATCCACATTGTCATGTCGACATATTTTAGTTATTTTCATGATTTAGTTTCATCTCATTATGTATATGATTTGATATCTACAAAGTTATGTCCAAAAAAACAATTTGTTTCCACAAAATTTTGTCCATAATATTTTATATACAAGTAACTAAAATATATGAAAATGAATATTAAATTATAGAATAAATTATTCCTATTTGTATTATAAAATAAAATTTATTTTATATTTTCAGTAAAATAAAAAATATCAAAACAAAACAGAAAAGGAAAAAAATAAAATGTACATTTACTATAAAAAAGATGTGAGAAGAAAGAGAAAAGTAAATACAAAAAAAAGCAAAAAAAATTAATATATTTTGCTTTTTGGGAAAATTTTATATTTCACAACCCATAAGTGTCTCTTTAATATTAAAGTGTCTCTATTTATAATATAAACTCATAAAGTATGCCATAGTGTAACTCTCTCTAATATAAATTCTCATTTACTCAAGTGTTAAATTGACATTTTTTCCTCTAGAATATAAATTAAATCTACTATCATGATCAAAATTAACCATCACAACAAATCTACCATCACAATATACCACCATAGTACTAATAAATCTATTAACTGTAGCATTTTGAGTGAAACTTAAAAGATTGAATAAATCTATCACAAAAAAATAAGTCTATCACTTTATTATAAATCTATCATCACTGAAAAGATATATATCATCATATATATACGTCAAAAAGTTTATCAATAAAGAAAATAAATATATCATACACAGTACCATTTCATAAAATTTTGTGGCCTAAAACTTATGTATAAATGTGGCCTATACTTAATCGTAAAGTATATTTTGATTCAAATATATAAAATATTTTTTCCAAAAAATAAACAAATTAATATATTAGTTAATCTCTATATAAAAAGTCCAGATGATCATTAGACTGTTAATTGATATTTTATACTATTGTAATTTGATAATTCAGATGATTTTAAAAGTTTTGCAGACCCAAAGACTAATTTTGTGACCTGAAAAAACCATGGTAAATTATTAAAAATATTTTAATAATTAAACATATTAATTATTTTTGTTAATCATTTTATAATATTTAGTTTTATTAACAATTAAAAATTCATTTTGGTTAATATACTTGCATTGTTATTGTTTACTAATTAAAAAAAAATCATTATCCAAAAGAAAAAGAAAACATAAAAAGGAAGATTAGAAGTAAAACAAGAAGTTTAAAACTGTAAATAATATATGGCGTGAAGCTCTTGCTTCATGTGCTTTATGGAAGGGATGACACTAATCACATATTTTTAAATCTGCCGCCAATACAATAAATTTATCATCTTTACAAATTTAAGTAAATGTACCACTACAACAATAAATCTATCAATCGAAATTAAATCTATTATCAATGAAAAATAAATTTACAACTCAGATCAATAACTCTTTTATTCGACTAATAAATATAGAATCCGAAAATAATCTACCATTATATCCAAATAAATTTATAATTCCCAACATGTTTACCACAACATAAAAATAAGTATATCCTTACCTATATAAATCTATCTTTCCACTAATAAATCTATCTACTAACAAATAATAAATTTTTTTTTTCCTGTGTTTTTCAACTACATAGCAGAAATTAGTAATGATATTTTTAATATTATATTTTTGTCAACACATATAAAAATTGTAAAATAAGTACTAAATATTATTTTAGTAATTATTAAATATTGTTATTACTTTGGTCAAAATTTAACTTTTGAATACTCTTTTAGTAAACTTTTTTCTTTTCGGGTAATTCAATTGTCTCCCAATTAAATGAAAAAATTATATTCGAATATGCCGTGCGCGGTTTCAACCCTATTTTGGCATCCTCAAATAAAATCAACTGAATATAAGAATCGAAAGGATGAATATCAAATTGTAAAGAAAATACATATTGCCAATACATCACTTAGATGATTGACCTCTTTATATACGTGAGTAACCCGAAGTAATCATTTCTTAAAGCCATGGTAGAATCTTACCAAAAGCACTAGAGGATAAACATCCTTAACCCTTGAACGCAGGAAATACACCACTAATTTTGAATCCACCTCTAATTCCACTTACTTAAAACCCTTTTCCGAGGAGGTAAGAATGTTATATGGTACACTTCCTACAAATCTGCCAAGACTGAAAAAATTATTTGATATTTTTAAGTGAATCATCAAATATTTTTATTCAAATTGTCTGAAATTATGCAAAAGTCAAACCAAACTGTAATTGAACTGAATCCAAGTTGTTTTCGATTATTATTTGATTTTAAATTTTACTATCCCAACCAAATCAAGAACTGCAAATACTAATTTGAAACGAGTTTTTTAAATAAATTTACATAAGAGTGTTCAATTCGGAGTTTGATCCGATTTCGTTCAGTTTTTTCAGTTTTTTAGTTTTTCGGTTTCTCAAAGTTAGATACCATATTGATACTATATTGATTTTGGTTTGATTCGATTAATATGGTTTTTGGTTTATTTAGTTTTATACTGAAAACCATAAGTATATCTAAATTTTTATAAAATTTTTAGTAATTAGAATTATATTATTAGAAATTTATTTTATAAGAACATAAAAATACTAATATTATTATTTTAATTATTAAATAAATAATATTTAGAAAAAATCAAAGAATGACTAATTTAAACAAGAAATATCAACTTATATAAATATACATATAATTATATTAATATATATATTATATTTTTAATCGGTTTATATTCGGTTTTTTTTTTGTTTATTCAGTTTATAACTTAATCATATCTATATACTTCTTCGATTTTTAAAAATAGCATTTATTCGATAGTGTTATTACTAAAATCAAATTATATTCTCTATTTCGATTCGATATGGATCGGTTCAGTTTGGTTTTACCAAAATTACATATCCAAATTACCACCCAATAAAAAACAAAAAACCCGAATCAAACCAAACCAAACCAAATATCGGAAATCCCAGACATCTAGCTTGTGCCGATGACGTGGAGACTAGCTTGGTGTGGATAATAAACTCGTACAAAGTAAAAAAGAGACCAAGAAAAAATTTGGAGAAAGATATGTCCATGGAGGTCACCGTTCTCCGACCTCTCTCCCTCGCCGGAAAACCCACACTCTCCCTTCTTCGACCAACGACTCTCCCTCTTCTTCGTCTCTCACTTCCACTCTCTCTTCCCCATCTCTCTTCTTCTTCAACCTCTCGTCTCAGTTCCCCAAGTCAGTTCTTCTTCTCTCCCATATCGCTTCATCCTTAACAATTCACCATCACCCTAACAATTTTCTTCTATACTTTGTTGTCTTTCAGTACTCTTCGCTGCACAGGAGAGTAACTTGAGTGTGTCAAATGAAAGTGACACGAGTGAGTGGGTGATGCAAGGTACCTTCTTCTTCACTCTCTTCAACATTAATGTTTTAAAGATTCAAACTTTATAATTGGGTTTTGAGTTTTGTGTATTGGTAATAGATTTTTATACATTGAGGAAAGATGTTGAATTAGCAACAGCACGTGTTGAAGAGATTAGAGCTTCTGCTGGGTTGGAGCAACTAGAACAAGAAGTTGAACTCTTGGAGTCAAAAGCTAGTGATACTTCTTTTTGGGATGATCGTGCTAAAGCTCAAGAAACGCTTTCTGCTTTGAATGATCTCAAAGATCGTTTGCGTTTGCTTTCTGAGTTCAAATCCATGGTATGTGTTCTCTCTCATACCTGACTTCAGTTTGAATTTGCATTTGCGTGACCTTGTGTGTTTGATGTAGGTTGAAGATGCGGAAACGATTGTTAAACTAACGGAAGAGATGGATTCTGCTGATGTTAGCTTACTTGAAGAGGCAATGGGAATCATCAAGGAGTTGAATAAATCTGTTGATCGGTTTGAGCTTACACAGCTTCTATCAGGTCCCTATGACAAAGAAGGCGCTGTTGTCTCCATTACTGCTGGTGCTGGTGGAACAGATGCTCAGGTAATGGCTGTTATACGAGTTCTTGTACTTTCTTAGAGGTCATTTCATAAGATCATAAACCTGTAGACTGTCTTCATCTCTAAGAAGGAAGAAGGAACTAGTACCAAGAATGCATTTTATTATGTATAGAAGGCCATGGCAATGCAATATTATCTTAGAGGCTTCTGTTTGGTAATAGAGCTACTGTAAAAAATTTGATAACTTCCAGTGCAGGATTGGGCCGATATGTTGCTTAGGATGTATATGAGATGGGGAGAGAAGCAGAGGTACAAGACAAAAATTGTTGAAATGTCGGCTGGAGAGGAAGCAGGGATTAAGTCAGCGACGCTTGAAATCGACGGGCGTTATGCATATGGTTACCTTTCAGGGGAGAAAGGAACTCATAGGATTGTACGGCAATCACCATTCAACTCCAAAGGCCTTCGTCAGGTAAATTAAGCTGCTCCATACCGAAGTTTCTTACTACAAGTTCTGATATGCAACAGTTAATGAAATTTCATAACCATGTGTTGACATCTAAGGTAATAGTAGCTTGGTTTTATCTTACTATTGCCTTCTAGTTTCCATATATTTGCATTGATAAGTTTGATGTTTACTAAGCCTTGAGGGAATTGGCTTCTTCACTCACTCGAAAAGCATATGGTGTTGTGTGCTATACATTTATATTGATATTGCATGCAGACAAGCTTTTCTGGTGTGGAAGTGATGCCGCTTCTGCCTGAGGAAGCAGTGGGAGTTGAAATACCAGAGGAGGACCTTGAGATTACTTTCACGAGGGCAGGTGGAAAAGGAGGACAGAATGTCAACAAGGTTGAAACTGCTGTTCGCATTACTCACATCCCTACTGGTGTTGCGGTCCGTTGCTCAGGTTTGTCTTTCATCTCCACAAACCTGCAGTGAGGAACTTGAATATCCCGCATGATTCCTTGTCGCTCTCTGCATGTTGTTGTGAGTTATTGATTCGAAGTAGATATAATCTCTATCTGATTCTATGTTGAATGTTGTTGGACATTGCAGAGGAGAGAAGTCAATCAGCGAACAAGACGAGAGGTCTGAGCCGACTAAAGGCGAAACTGTTGGTGATTGCGGAGGAACAGCGTGCGACTGAAATCAAGGAAATAAGAGGAGATGTAGTGAAAGCTGAGTGGGGGCAGCAGATCAGGAACTACGTGTTTCATCCGTACAAACTGGTTAAGGATGTCCGAACAAGTCATGAGACTTCAGATATCACATCTGTAATGGATGGTGACTTGGACCCTTTCATCAAAGCTTACCTTAAGCATAAGTACACCTTAGCTATGGCTTCTTCTGTAGCCAATTAGAATATGCTGATAGGCTCTTTTCTTTTATTTCTCTCATTAGATAGAATCACTCTCCTAAATTGTTCAATTTACGATCAATTCTTGAAAATTTCAACAGATAAGCTTTAAACAAGTGCCTAATGCCAGTCAAATCTGTTTGTAACTGTTACAAGAATGGTAAATTCACAATGTAATCAAAGTAATTTATACTTTCTCAGTCACTGTTATACAGCTTGTTTCAATTTTCGTTGATGTCTCCTGAGTGAGGTAAAAAAAAAAGAGAAAAAAAAATCGCAATTTATCAATCTTCTGCTTAAAGGTTATATTGAGGTGGAAACACACAATGCACAATCGAATCCGGAACTCAACAGCGTGAACGGTGGTCAAATCAGCGGTTAAACACCAAAGTGAGCCGACGACCAATCTAAAAGAGTAATAAATGCGATATGATCAGTAACAGTTAAATTTAGAGAAATTTACATTCTAAGACTTATTCACTTATACATTATAGGGAGAATTACTAAAATGATGTCAAAATATTGGAAAGTTACTAAACTAATGCATATCATCTAAAATTGCTAAAATAACTTTTTATACATATTT
Source organism: Sisymbrium altissimum (assembly GCA_900406495.1). Taxonomy (NCBI): domain Eukaryota; kingdom Viridiplantae; phylum Streptophyta; class Magnoliopsida; order Brassicales; family Brassicaceae; genus Sisymbrium; species Sisymbrium altissimum. Next base: position 16,055 of record OVBI01000447.1, read on the forward strand.
TATCCTTATTTCATGTATAGACAAAAAAACATAATATTGAAAATACCATTAATGAATTATGCCACGTAGACAACAAAAATGCTAGAAAAAGACATAAGTTTATCAGTTCCTAAATAAGTCTACCAATTCTAAAATAAGTCTATCAATCCTTTGATGGTAGACTTATTTAGAGTTGGTATACTTATTTCTAGTCGATAGACTTATTTTCCAGTCGCTAGATTTATTAACGCACTTTTTTTTTGGACGATAGACTTATTTTGATAGACTTATATTGATGTTGTGGTAGACTTATTCGGATTTGATGGTAGATTTGTTTTGGAATATAGACTTATTGGCCAAATGAGAGACTTATTGATCTGAATGATAGATTTATTTTTCTTTGATGATAGATTTAATTTGACATAACAGATTTATTGTTAGTGGTGGTAGACTTATTTTAATACATAGAGATGGTAGATTAATTTTATTAACGGTAGACTTAAAAGCTTGTGATAGATTTATTTTCTTTCCCGGTAGACTTTTAGACGTATTTATGTTATGGTAGATATGTATTTAGTGATGATAGATTTATATTCAAATGATAGACTTATTTCTTTTAACGATAGACTTATTGAATCTTTTGAGTTTTACTCAAAATCGATAGACTTATTCAAAATTGATAGACTTATTCAAAATCGATAGACTTATTCAAAATCGATAAACTTATTTAAAATCGATAGACTTATATTGCAAGTCTTTTATAGTGATGGTAGATTTTTGACTTTGGAAAAGGTGAAAAGACGATTTTGTCCTCCCAATTAATTCATCATCTTCGTTGATGAAAACTATGTCTAGCCGTCTTCTCTTCTTCCTTCTTCGTTATAAACTAGGTTTTGATACTACGTTGTGGTAGACTTATTTTTCAAAATCGATAAACTTATTTAAAATCGATAGACTTATATTGCAAGTCTTTTATAGTGATGGTAGATTTTTGACTTTGGAAAAGGTGAAAAGACGATTTTGTCCTCCCAATTAATTCATCATCTTCGTTGATGAAAACTATGTCTAGCCGTCTTCTCTTCTTCCTTATTCGTTATAAATTAGGTTTTGATACTACGTTGTGGTAGACTTATTTTGAGTATCTCATGTTATGACAGTTTATTAAAAATATTATGGTAGACTTATTTTATATTTAATATTTGACTTCAGTTAACCGAAAAGGCTCAGAAATTCAAAGTATTATACTATGCAAGAAATATATGTTTGCTCGTAAACCTAATCATTTTATGTTTTTTCTTTTTGGTCTTTTGTTACTAAAATCATTTGATATTTTGTCGATAAGGCCATTTGATTTTTCATTGATAAGATCACTTGTTAAACATTTTTACATAACACAACAACATTAATCCAACAATATTAATCTGCTTTTTTTTCTTAATTTGCTTTTATGATCATATATTATATTCACATTAAGGGTATGCCTAAAATGTATTATAACCAACATCAATAAATCTATCGTCATGCAGAATAAATGTAATGCCATATACCAAATAAATCTGACATCACTTTCAAATTTATCTAAGATACAATACAACCACTATTAAATCTATCGCCATATCATAATAAATGTACCATCACATTCAAATAAGTCTATCGTTCAACACATTTTTTTCATTAATGGCATTATTGTAAATTATTTCATCTTCTTCTTTCTAGGGTTTTCAACCTGTAACTCCAGCCGCCGCCATCTACTCTTGTCATAATTCATCAGTTTTGCATTTTTGAAAAAGATTACAAGGTAGTTTGAACCGTAAAGAAGCTTCATCTATCAATGAATCTACAATATCCATCGGAGAAGATGAACAATTACTTCCTAAAACCGAAAAAATCAAAAATTAAAAATCTACCATCATGTCTACGACCATCAATAAGTCTACCATCATTCCAGAATAAATTTACTGTCACATTCAAATAAATCTACCACAACGTAAATATAACTCTATCAAAATAAATCTATCACAATGTAAAAATAAGTCTATCTATGACACAATAAAACCACTATTAAGTCTATCACTATATAATAATAAATCTACCACTACATTCAAATAAGTCTACCATGCAACATGTTTTGATTTTTCATTAATGGCATAATTGTAATTTTTTCATCTTCTTCGTTCTAGGGTTTTCAACCTGCAACCAGCCGCCGCCGTCTATTTTTATCATATAATAAGTCTACCATCACTATCAATTAAATCTACCACCACATAAATACCGGAATAGTCAATATATTCATCAGATTCGTCAATATGGTCGCCGAAATCTTCAATGTGTTCGTCAGAACCTACAAACATGTGGAAACCCAATAAGTTTTTACAAGGTTTCAATTTTTTTTCAATAAATTCAAAACAACTTCAATGAAAATCTTATCTCTTCTCATCTTCCTTCTTCTTCTTCCTTCTTCTTCTTCCTTATTCCGTGAATTCAAAACCCTAGCCACCGAAACCTGCAAAATCAGTCACAAGTTAAAGTTTCGAAACTAAAAGAAAAAAACTAGAGAAGATATGGAAAGAAGAAGAAAACATAAAAAGAAGATTTTTTTATAATTTTTTTTTAGTGGCAAACTTGTGATATAAAAGACACATAAGATTTAATGTGTCTTTTAACACTTTTCCCCATATCTGAAGACTCTTCTAGCAATTCAGCAACTTTTTGAGACTCTTTGAGCAATTATCTCTATATTATATTCCAGGTGACTTAGTAGTTTTGAGGTATTTTGTCTTGTCTTTTACCACATATAATTCTTGTTTTGTTCTTTTTTCTTTTAATTATTTTTTTTCTTTTTTCTTCCCTTTTAATTATAATTTACTTTATTATCTCTCTTCATATATTAATTTGATTATTTTTTATTTTTAAAGAAGAAAAAGTAAAATTTTATTTTACAATAAGAATTATTTTCTTCTCTATATTTAGATATCCACTTTGATATATTTTGTATTTATAAAACTTCTAGATATTAATATAAGATTAGTTTATTTAATCTTGTCCACTCATACTTATTAATACAGATTTAACCAAAATTGAAATACCACATCTTATCCATTATAACATGTCCATGTAAATTTTTATATGGAGATAATGTATATAGACGATTTTGTGCAAATACCAACACAATTATAAATTCGCACATTCTAGAATAATCATCATTTCTAATGTCATTTAACAACTTTGTAAACATACAATAGTGAACAACCAGACATTGACATGTTGATTTTGTTTTGTATGTCCATTATATCTTGTCCACATCCTTTGTCAAATTTACTGTAACATTTTTTCGTGGATATGGAAAAATGTCCACATCTACGTTGTTATGCGTTTATATGGTGAACGTGACATACTTCCATGTCCATGCATGAAATAATGTTACAATGAATTCAGCAAATAATGTGAATAAGATATAGTGGATACAAACTTATTGACATACAAAACAAAATCATTATATCCATATCTAGTTGTCCACGATTATGTGTCTACAAAATTGTTACATAGCATTAGAAATGATGATTATCCTGGAATATGCAAATTTATGATTGTGTTGGTATCCACACAAAATTGTTTATAGACATGATATCAGCAAAAAAAGATTCATGTTCATAAACATGTTTTAGTAGATAAAATATTGTATTTTCACTTATAATTTTTTGATAAATCTGTATGAATAAGTATGAGTAAACAAGATTAAATAACATTCTATATTAAATTCACTATGACGATTTTATATCTATATATTTCAGTTATTTTCATAATTTAGTATTCATAGTTTCATATCCATGATCTGGTAACCACACTGTTATATCCAGGAATTTTAATTATAATGATTTTGTTTTTTTTTTTTTTTTGCGTCAACTAATTAGTGTCCACTATATATTATCCACTTTGTGTATCTAATTCATTGTAATATTCTTTCGTTGACATATATTAAATATGTTTTTATATGGATAAGTACGAGTGAACAAGATTAAACAAACTCATTTTATATTCATATCCATAATTTTTTATAAATACCTAAAATATATCAAAGTGGATATCAAAATATAGAGAAAAAAACTATAGTTTTTATTATAAAATATAAAATAATTTTTGTTTTCTCCAAAATAAAAAATAATCAAATTAATATATGAGTGGATATAATAAAGTAAATTATAATATTTAAAAAATAATGTAATAAGAAAGAAAGGAAAAAGCTTAAAGAAAAAGAAATGAGAAAAGAGTTAAATACTTTTTGAGGTTAAAATTGGTACTCAACATCTTAAAAGTCACTCAAAACACTAAGGCTTTGAATGGTAAAAACAGTTTAGGCTGAGCAGATCAAGCAGATCATGCAAATTATGTAGGATAAGTACATATCATTCTGATCATACAGGACAAAAGGGTGGACAACCATAAAATATGTGAGGAAGAAAAATGAGATGGATCTCCTGTCTTTTTTACTAAAAGACAAAAATATTTGTTGAAGTTTTCCTACTGGTCATGAAAAAAAAAAAAGGTGAATGGTGATTTTTATGCAGGAAGACTACATGCACAGATGAACTGCTACTCTCCTGCTCCACCATTCAGATCCTAAATTACCTTATTTTGTAAATCAAACTCAAAAAGTCATCAATAGTGTAATCAACTTTTAAATTTATCAGAGTAAAAGCCAATAATGAAGAATCTGGCAGAATATATGGGAGGTGGTAAAACATGATTTGAAGTTATAAAAACAAGAGCAGAGATGGGAGAAATGAGGGAATACATTCTTCACACACATACACACACAATATATTTCACAATTCAGTTTCTCTTTACATTTGTATCTCAATTCCTGTAAAAAGATGGTGAGATCATCAATACTAAAACCTATTCGCTCTCGTATTTTACTTGTTTTTTTACTTCAATTCGCTCTTCATTTTGCTTATCTCAAACTAGCGCTAAAAAGAGAGGGTTGGAAAGTGTATATCTTAACAGGGAAAAAATTAATGGACGAGCAATCATTCTATAGCGTGAAATGAGTGACACCCTTCCCTCGCAAATGGGCAAGAAAGGAGAAACACAAAATTATTTCAGTACTATTCGACTAAATCAAAGAAAATAAATATACTATTGACTACTAAATCTACCATCCAGAAGTAAATCTACCACGATAACCTAACAAATTTACCATAACAAAACATGTTTACCATATCGAATCATCTCTGATGTCTGAGGTAATAATACAAGCTTTTATCGTTTTTTTTTTACAACCACACGTCTGTGATCTAATTTAGGTTTCTCAAAGCCACAAAGAATTAATGAAACTTGGTCGAAAAAGGAAGATAGAAGGAGGATACCGTGGAGAATCTCATGAATTTGGATTGAGCTCTTTCGTTGATTGCTCTAATCTATTGAGAGTATGATGCAGTTTTAATTTTGGTGAAGCCTCGATCTCTTTCTTATTGAAGAGCTAAGAAGTCCAAGTTCGTTTGCAGGTTGCTACCATTAACGACTAGTATCACCTACTAAGTGTTGTTTGTTTGGTTGCGGCAGAAACTCCGACTAGTTGGGGCGACCAAATGCTAGCGACTGGCGATTTAAAATTTTGATCGCTAAATTTTCAGCATCGCGAGTAAAAATTCTGCGATCAAAAATTTTAAAAATTAAAATTACAAAAATACCCTTGATTTTGGTCGCCGGGACTAGTCGCACGACTGCAAAACAAACAATGTTTAACGATATATAATCGCGATCTCTAGTCGCAGACTCTAGTTATTAACGCTAACGATATGCAAACGAACACGGCCAAAGACTATTATGGCTTCCTCTATGATAGGTGATCAGATTCTTTCTGCTGCTGCTTTGCCTTGAGCCTTAACCACTCATGCATTTGATAAAATCCATCCCATACCTCTAATTTTCTGGCTACTTAACCAGAAGGCATCTGTGTTACATGTAATCACAGTACAATTTGGTTATATAGTTTGGCATCATTGACCACCAGTTGATTGCTTTTTGGGTGTGACCTTCTGTGTTAGGTGCCATTTCTTAGCAAGTTGGATCACATTAAAAATTATTTTCTCAGGGTGATGATTTTATCACTGAAGATTCTTTGGTTCTGAGCAGTCTATATCCCTCACATTATCCAATGGAAGAGAGGGCTTTGTCCCAATCCACTTGGTGGTAGGCAGATGCTGTGTTTTGCTTCTGTAAAACCAGTTTTCACAGAGTATATTTGAATGAGGTTGATACTTTGTTGAAACATGACATTTTCCCAAACTTGTTGTGCATATGGATATTAAACCATAAGTGAGAACATATTATCAAGGTAGTGATTGATCTTTTTTGTAGGGATATGGGAAATGTATTTCTCATAGCTTTCCACTAGAATATCTTCATTTTTGCGGAACAGTATAGGTTCCAGATAATTGTTCACTAATTGGAGTCTTGTAAATTTTGAGGTAGGGCCATGTGTCTCTGGGATAGCTTTAACTCTTCATAGTAGCCTTCTTTTACTGAGTACATTCCTATTTTTTTATGGTAGCCATATGAATTTGTCATTTGCTCTTTTAAAACTCGGTTGTAGTTCTAGAATTTTTTATTTGGGAAGAGATTTCTCATTTTCTCTTTCTTCCAATCTTGTGATTCTAGTGAAAGGAGGTCCGACACTAACATGTCCTTTGCTTTTTAAGGTGGTGGACCTATTTTCCTTTGCGGCTGCTCTAGGAACAGCCATTCGTCATTCCATAAACTGGTTTCTCGGCCATTACCAATAAGTTTTCCTAGGTTCATAGTGAGGAGATCTCTTCTGATGTAGATACTCTTCCAACCGTGGGAGGGTGATGTAAAGGTTTTGCTATCAAGGAAATAAAAAGACTGACCGTACTTGTCAAACAGGATCCGGCTAAGTAGTATTCAGGTTTGGTTAAGATTCTCCAACTGATTTTGGCTAGTAATGCATTATCGAAGCTTTGTAAGTCTCTAAAACCTTAAGACACCTTTTCTTTTGGATTGTGTGAACTTGTTCCAAGCTACCAACACATTTTTTTGTTTCATATAAAGCGTCCCACCAGAATATTATCAGTGCTGACTGAATGTGTTGTACAGGGACATATGTAGCTTGAAGTAAGACATTGTGTTGACTTTTTCTGCTGTGGATAAGAAGTGTGTAGACCAGCTTCGTGCTCTTTACCTTACAAATCTTCTGTTAAGTTTGAGTTGAGGTAGTTCTGTCTGTGCATGTCCCAGCTTTTTGGAGGAGTATCCATCGACGGAAAAGCTGTGACGATAGGTATAAAAGGTTGAGAAGGAGTTAGGTTGGTTTTGTTGTAGAGATGAAGTTTGGAAGGTTCAGAAGTATTTTTCTTGTTTTGTCTGCGTGAACTTAAGTTTGATACTATATCAAGGCCGGTAAATAATCAAAAAAATATATTAAAAATTATGCGAGAAAAGACATAGTAAAAAAGAAAGAAAGCAAATCGGCCAGTCGCCCATTATTAAAACCACCATAAATTGTTATTTTGAGAAAGATTTGGTGGTTTTGGTAGTTGAAATCTACTCTTTTGATATAGACAAAGAAAATATGTTATGTCAATTCATAGAAAAATATGTTTAAAAAAGTTTAATAACTAAATCTTTTTACCCAAAGTAAAAACAAAATTAGTTTAAAAATTAAACTATATATAATAAATTAAAAAATTTAAATATGTGTATATATACTAAATATTCAGTCTTCATAAAATTTTATTATAACAATTTTTTATTGAAGTTATAAGTTTTATCCAAAAAATTATAAAAATCCCATGATTTGTCATTACAAATTATATTAAATTAATCATTTTATATTTCTTATAAGAATATAATTGTTATAATTTTTATAAATATATATATATATATATATATTTATTTATATTATTAATTTATTATTTATTACTACTACATACAATAATTAATCACTCATAGATATCACATAAATGATAAATCCGCTCACTTCTAACCACTATACTAATCATATAAAAAGTAATCATATAAAATTAATTTACATATGATTTATTATTATTAATTATATTAAATTAATAATTTATAATTATTAGAAGAATATACTTTTTAATGAAATTACTAACATGAATTATTTTTACTATATCTTTTTGGGTTTTGTACAAATTTTTAGTATATATTAAAAATAAATTAATTTTTATATTATATATAAATGTATATTTTATAAATATTATACTTTTATAAGTATATAATCTATGTATATTATTAATTTATTATTAACTGTTACTATATCCATTAATTAATTACAACTCAAAATCCTAAAATATGACACACCTAGTACTTGATTAGTCATATATATCACACGTAAATCTACTCACTTTCGACGACTATGATAATCACATGAAAATGGTCTTTTTATAATCTAAAATCTGGCTCCAAAAGACCAACAAGTCATAAAGTGGAGTATATTTATCTAAATTCGTGAATAAGTTTGACAACAAGCTGTTTTCTTGGCAATTAAGTTCTTCATCCGATTTTGGAGAAGAAGACAACAAGAAACAAATCTTCACCCGATTTTGGAGAAGAAGACAACAAGAAAAACTCGTTTATCCAGCCTAATTTGGTGCAGTCAACGCAAATTTATTTAATTAGTTTATATACTCGATGATCGTTGAGAAATGAATTTACGCCTTACAAATATTTTCGGGAATTAAATAAATCATTTTTCCATGCCATGCCATGATGGTCTAATATTTTTTTCTATAAAATGATAACTGTTGAGTAGATAATAAAGACTACACTCCAATCTCAGTTTGGAAGTCTTATATTATATTCGTATATGATAAAATTTGTCCTCTTTCTCAGCACACAAAATACATTTGAGCAACCCCCACTACTCCACTAGTCCCACCACACCAGTCGCACTCACAGATCACTAATCAAAAAACAAATCGTTAACTTCAGTTTCTGAGCTTTCGTCTCTGAGAACCAGAAAAAAAAAAAAAAAAAAANTGGGTGACATCGGAGCGAAGCGATGGAACTTTGGAGCCAACGAGATGGTCGAACGATCTAGCTCCCTAAGCATTCGTGAGTATCTTAATACCTTAATCAGTAATCTTGACAAAGGCGACACCAGAGCTGTCATCCCACTCGGACATGGCGATCCTTCTCCGTTCCCGAGATTCAGTACTGATCCATCCGCTGTGGAAGCCATCTGCGATGCTGTCCGCTCGGCCAAGTTTAACAACTACTCTGCCGCTTCCGGTGTTCCTGTCGCTAGGAAGTAAGAACAACTTCTTCTTCTTCTTCTCTTTTTTGTTTTGTTTTGTTTGATGTCTTGTCTGAAACCATCAACGTTCGATTTCGTTCTTCTTAGTTAGTTCTGAAAACCCTAATCGTTAACCCTATTTTCCTGTTTAAGTTTGAGAATCGATTGCTTTTGTTTTCTTTCTTTTGATTTCGTGCTATGTTTTTCTTTTTTTTTTCTTGGGGAATATTAAGGGTCTGTTCTTGTCTGAATCCAAAGCTCGTTTGTATTTCTTGTTTCATATACAGCCTGAAATAAGTTTTACTTGTCTTTAAAGACAATAATCTGAAACGTACGTTGGGATTATAATCTGTAGACACTATCTTTTCGATACTCTTCCTATATATTCATATTACATTTTGCAACGTGTATAGACTTAAAGCTTTTGAGAAATGATTTGATGACCTGTTGTTTCTCTTTCTTTCCCTCAATAGAGCTGTTGCAGAGTACCTTTCTCGCGATCTGTCCTACCAGATATCTCCAAATGATGTTCATGTCACCGCTGGTTGTTTGCAAGCCATTGAGATTTTGATCTCCGCACTCGCAACTCCCGGAGCCAACATTCTGCTTCCTAGGCCCTCTTACCCGATGTATGATTCCCGAGCGTCTTTCAGCCAGCTAGAGGTCCGTTACTTTGACCTCCTGCCAGAAAAGGGTTGGGATGTTGATCTCGATGCAGTTGAAGCTCTTGCAGATGACAAAACCATGGCTATTGTTGTTGTCAACCCATGCAATCCATGTGGCAACGTTTTTTCTCGCCAACATCTTCAAAAGGTGTGCACTTGCTTCTTACTTTAAATCAATAGTGGAAATGGTTATGTCAAAGTGAACGGTGAACCACACTTTTCCCATCATGGTCGGCTTCGTTTTAGTTTCTCTGCAGAGTTGTTCTCATTTTTCGTAAACATGACCTGACACTGCTATGGGAATATGTTTTTGTCTTCTTTAATATGGTGGATGAAGATTGCAGAGACGGCTTGCAAGCTGGGAATACTTGTGATTGCAGACGAAGTCTATGACCATTATGCATTTGGGGACAAACCATTTGTGTCCATGGCAGAGTTTGCAGAGATAGTGCCTATACTTTTGTTAGGTGCCATATCGAAAAGATGGTTTGTTCCTGGCTGGAGACTTGGCTGGATGGTGACTCTTGACCCTCATAGCATCATGAAAGATACTGGGGTTTGTTGCTTAGCTATTGAGTACAATATTTGTTACTCAATTTATCTCATGTCAAGAATGTATTTGTGATTCATCTCTGTTTCCCTATATATTAGTTTGTTCAGTCTCTTACCAACGTCATCAACATGTCGACGGATGCTGCAACGTTCATTCAGGTGTGTTAATGGGATGCATTGTTATTGAATCATGGCTGGTATTATACATATACGTTAGGAAAACTGATATTTATTTTGATTCCGTCTGAGCCAGGGCGCGATTCCTGATATCATCGGGAATACGAAAGAAGAATTTTTCTCATCCAAACTTGAAATGGTGAGGGAATGTGCAGAGATTTGCTATGAAGAGATTATGAAGATCCCTTGCTTCACTTGCCCTTGCAAACCTGAGGGGTCAATGTTCACAATGGTAATGAATGAACATGAGTCCGATTACTCATCAGTTAAGCTCAAGCTCAGAGGCTAATCTGTTGTTTGTTGGTGCAGGTGAAGTTAAACCTTTCGCTATTTGAAGATATCAGTGATGATTTGGACTTCTGCTGCAAGTTGGCTAAAGAGGAATCCATTATTATCCTACCAGGTAAATATTTTAGAGTCTTGTTAAGGAGTTTGTTGACAGTTACGGGAAGTTTAAGTAACCAATGAGGTTCTTGCAGGTCGAGCAGTTGGGCTTAAAAACTGGATACGTATCACCTTTGCGGTTGAGCTCGACCTCCTTATAGATGGGTTTTCCAGGCTTAAGAACTTTGCTCAGAGACACTCCAAGAAGCAGCCATGAGTATATTAATACTCTTTGTCATTCCCAACAGCTGTGGCAACTGGCAAGTTAGGTTTTGCGCTTCTGAAATAACGCTGTTATAAACTCTGTTGTGAAATATTCAATGGTTATAACCTTAAGTTGTATTTGTCAAAATAAAGAACCAATATTAACCAAATAGTAGCTAGAGCAAACTTAGATTTTGGTAAGAGACTTTTAGAATGTTAAGATTTACGTAAGCTGATATCACCACCAACGAACAAATATTAGTGGCTTGCAAAATATAGAATTAACTATGAAGTTTGTATTTAACCCAAAAGGCCAAAATGAATATCTCCTTCGTTGTTTTAACCAGACAGAGATGAAGTATGGCTTATCCTTTAAAAGATAGAATGAAGACAACAACAAAAAAACATAACATATTATATTAAAAATTGTTATAGTAATAAGAATAATTTAGTATATCGATAAATATAAATAAAGATAAAAATTTTACATCTGTAGAAATTAGAGGTACTGAAAATAAAGATAGATGGAAGAAATACAAAGATTCACTTATATTATTTTTTAATGAATATTTATTTTTTAATTGATCGTTTATATAAAAGTAAAAAATAAAAGTTACTGTATAAATATAATGATTATGAACTCTATATATTTTATTACGTTAATTTTCAGTGCATAAATCTTTCATACTTTCTCTTTTTTATTATTGATTTTCGTAATATTTCTAATATTTCTTTTTAGAGACTAATATCAATATCGTCTTTTGATCAATTTCATTTGTTACCTCGTTAAAAATATTTGTAAGAATATTCTTGGAAAAATCATAGTAAAGTAAAGAGCATACAACTGTGTAAACTCTCTTTCAAATAAAATGATCTCATAGATAACATTGTGACACATTCCAATGTTATGGATATGTTTCTTACTCATAGTGGTGGGTAATAATTTCTTGAAAAGATAAGCCGCATTATCTCATGATCGGAAAAGTTCTGGAGTGTATGAGAAAAACTTCAGAGGTATATCCGTATATGTTAAGTTATGTCACTTTTGATATATCTTTCCTTCGTTTAAGTAATGCATGCAACATTGTCTTTATATAAGATGGCTGATTCTGTAATTTTGTGAATCACACTGCTTGATTTGATGTGTCGACTTAAGACTTTAGCCAGAGATATTATCTGCTTGCTTAATGGAGTGTTGTTGGGGTCAAAACCCATATTTTCAGAATTAACGGCTAAAATATTTAAATATCGGAAAAAGTTTCGACAGTTAGATGTTTTCTAAAAAAAACGATATTTAGAAAAATGGTTTAGCTTTAAACTGTTTTATCGATAACTTTACAAAAAGTATATGAAAAATAACTTTTCATGCAAATTTTCCAGTTAACCGACAAGAGTTACAATTCCTCGAACTTTTACGAATGAACCAGAGCTAAGTGTCCAGCTTCCGGGTAAGGCCGAGCCGGACGACCCAGGACGTGACCCTCGGCCGAGCCGGATGCTAGCTATCGAGAAGATCAACCGGCACGGCCATCTGTTCCTCCAAACTCGGCCGAGCTGGATGGACAGGCCACCTCCCTCTCCCCAAGTTTGGCTGAGCTGGACATACCGCCCAATCATCCCGCGAACTGTTGGGCCAAGCCAGACGTATTGGTCGATCATCCCACCAATTGTCGGGCAGAGCTGGACGTACAACCCAATCAGCCCACAAATTATCGGGCCGAGCCAGACATTCGGGACAATCCTTCGACGCCTTTGTTTTCCCCGGACCAGATGTGCATGGCCGAGAAGACCAATCAGCTCGACACTCTTCTTTCTCCAAAACTGACTGAGCCGGATGTGCATTGCCGAGGTCTTCGACCGGCTCGGACAATTCCTCTTCTAAAAACGGCAGAGCCAGTTGGTACTGCTCCCTGATAGCGATAGGCTCATCCATCTTTTCCTTATGGAGATTAGTGGCCAAGCCGGACGTCCTTCTTCGTCAGATCGTGCTTCCTTTTTTTGTCTCCGAAAAACATTTCAAGGATTTATTGATATTTTTATGAACTTACTGTTGTTTCCTCAAACTTTTTGATGTTTTACGGAAAACAACGTAATATTTTATCTATCGAAAACGGTAAAGCGTTAACTTAAAAAAACGAATAATCAATCAGAAGAAATTATTAAACCAAAGACGAAGGAAGAAATCGGGCCGAGCCGATAGGGAGAGTATCGTGGGTTTCTCGAAGATTCCTCAAATTCTATGGAAAAGACAAAGACATACATAAGCTCCCACATCGAGAATTTGACTATTTAAGGCTTAAAGTTGTCAAATATATATAGATATTGATGTATAGCTTTCAAGGCAGATTCTCAGTTCTCGTATTTCCGCACTTTGAGATTTAAAGCATTTTAAACTTTCATTTTCGATTATTTCATTTGTACATAAATTCTTTTATTTAACAAAATATTATATTCTATGGGACGTAATTATTGATTTACTTTCCTAAAATACATTATGCAGATTTTGGTTCCCACAAGTGCAATGAGCTCAGCATGATTCAAAGAAGTAACCACAAGAGTCTTCCTTTTAGAACGCCAAGATATAGCGGTGCATTTGAGCGTGAAAATGTATCCCATTCGTGATTGGACTTTATGTGAATCTGATAAATATCCTGCATTTATAAAAACCAATAATTTGACTTTTTGAATTTTTATGATAAAGAAACTTAAATCAGTAGTCCATTGAAGGTAATTGAAAATATGTTTCGTAGGGCATGAACGGAATCTTGCCAAAAGATTATAAGTAACTGATATATCAGATCGTGTATAATTTATAAGATACATGAAGTGGCGACCAGAATGTACCATAAAAAAGCGATCTGCCCTCCTTTACATACATCCACAACAGTCTTGACCGAACCGGCAAGCTGAAGGTTTATTCGGCATTTCTTATATTTAAAACACTGTTTATGGTACTATTCATACCCCAAAAAAGGCCCAAAAGAAGTGGTGAACAAAAATCACTAAAACCGGTTTAGAGCGAAGGCAAGCTGGATCAGGACGAGACCAAACGATGGCGTACTGAGAAGTTGTACCACGAACCGAGTCCAAGCCCATGAAAAGATATCCAATTCGGCGAGTTCTTGAGTTTAGCATCGTTCCACATCGGTATTAGTACTCCTCAACATCCCAAAAGATTTAATATATAAAGTTTAGCATGTATTAGGTTTCATCCATTTCATTCTAAATACTTAGACTCAATATTGTAATACTTTACAGTACTTACAGAATTTTTTGTACTCGACAAAAAAAACTCTTAATAAAAACAAACTTTTAATCTTTGTCCTTGAGTTTTTTTTTTTAAATATGATTTTTGAACTTCCATTTATTATAAGTTCTGATTGTGTGAATTTCCACTCTTATAGTTTAGTGTCATCCATGGTGACGAGAAATATTCAGAACCCTAAGAGAAAGAAGATACTCGGAAGAAAAAAAAATGTATGCCGATGGAGAAAACACTAGAGCCGACAATCAGAACAACGGAGGAACTGGTCTAGAAGGAGCTGCATATTCAATAGCCAAGTTGAAGACGATGCTGGCTACACTCCTAGAGTAACATGGCGAGCATAAGAAACTCAATGGAACAGTGACCCAGCAGTTGGAGGCCATCCAGGAAGGAAGCCAAATGAGGAATGCTTCTCCGAGAAAAGATCCGGAGTTAATCCACCAGTGTCTCCGGAGAAAACGCCTCCGATTCTTGACAACACTCGAAAGGCAGACTTCGAGCTATCAGACCCCAATCGGAATAAGGGTGGATCCGACTGGGCCATCACCTTTGCAACGCAAAGGCACCACCGGTCAAAACACCAACGGACTGCCCACAACAACAGTAGTCGTGAAGGAAACCGGAGGCCAAATCGGAACCCCACCCAAGACGAAGACAAGATGGAGGATAATGACAGGGAGCTCACTGAAGAGGAGGAGAATGTGCTTTGGGTGTAGAAACAGCGACAAGCCAAAGAGCGAAGTAGAGCAGATCGAGTGAGTAAGCTGCCCCCGAGAGACCAAATGAATGAGATGACGAGCTCAAAATCCAGCTTACCCGTGCAATGAGTGAAATAAAGATGGTGCGATCCCAGGTCCACCAGGACATCAGCTCAGCTCCTGAAATCGATTGGATCTTAGAGAAAACCCAGAAGATCTTGTTCACTTCTCGGATCACGGATTTGAGGCACTCTGATCCTGGAAAGATCAAAGTCTCATACTACGATGGACTGACAGATCCTACAGCCCATATGACAGCTTTCTAAATTACCATGGGCAGAGCCAAGTTTAAAAATGAGGAAAAAGATGCCAGTTTTTGTCCCCTTTTCGTCGAGCATCTGAAGGGAGGAGCATTGACCTGGTTATCCCGCTTAGAGAGGGATTTGGTCGATAATTTTGAACAGCTGTATGCGGCTTTCTTAAAGCATCATTCGATGTTCATAAGTCGAGAAACATCCGATACAGATCTCTGGACATTATCCCATGGACTGATAGAGAGCCTCCTAGACTTCATCGAAAGATTCAAGGAGATAGTGTCCGAAATTGAGGGCTTAAGCGACAAAGTAGTAATTGATGCCCTGTAAAAAGCCTTGTGGTTTGAGTCCCATTTCCGGGAGGAAATCACTTTCAACACTCTATTGACTATTCAAAATGTTTTCCATCGCACTTCTAACTTTATCATTCTCAAAGAGGAGATAAAGACTCTGGTAAAAAAGTTCCACTCGCCAAAGCTGATGATTAAGGTGCCGCTCCAGCCGTCCAGACCCGGACAAAATCCAAAATAGCCGTAATAGTAACTACGTTCATCACAAAGGACCTAATTTCGGAGGGGCGCACAATTACCAAATGAGCGGATAAAAACCTCCTTTTAAAGCCTGACGCGGAAAGGGCCATGGAATATCTGTAGCCATACTCCAAGCTTTGAAGAAAAATCTTTTTGTGACTTCCATCAAGCATGTGGTCACTCGACCAAAGGACCGGACCGAAGACGACCTGGATAAGGACGAGACCAAATGATGGCATACTGAGAAGTTGGACCGCAGATCAAGGTCAAGTTCATCAAAAGATAACCAATTCAGCAAGCTCTTGAGTGTAGCAGCGTTTCACATCTCTAGTAGCACTCCTCAGCATCCCCAAAACATTTTTATATAAAGGATATCATGTATTAGGTTTTATCCATCCCGTTATGAATATTTAGACTCCATATTATAAGACTTCACAGCATTTACATAATTCTTAGTCCTTAAATCTTTTTAAAAATAGTTTTTTCAAACCCCTATTTATTATAAGTTTTGATTGTGTGAGTTTTGAATCTCACACAAGGCGATCATGCCATGATGGGAAATCTTCTGGATTTCTTTTGATCATAAGATATGATTCGATTGCATCTATATAAGTATGATGCAAACTAGAAGAAAGTTTTGGAAATCTTTTCAATATGTCTTTGGCCAAATCTATCAGAAGTTATATATATATAAACTTCTTTTTGTTCTCAGTTGCTGACTAAGTATCATATCTTTGATCCCCGGTGGGAGAGATGTTTTACGCCATTTAATAATATTAATAAAGGCTGGTCCCGGGCCAAGGGTGGGACTAGGGCCTAGGCCCAAACCCATCATTGCAATTCAAAAAAAAAAAAACTCAATAAATTCTTTTTAGAATTTAATGAATACATAGCATCATTTATGGAAAAAGTTGTTCTATTAGGTAGCATAAAGACCATTAAAACAGTTCCTTCAATCAAGTCTGTACGACTCGATATTATATTAAAAATGTTTCTTTCCACAGTTATTAGTGAAATATCATTTTTTAATCTTAGAATATATGCGTATTTCCATTATGTGGTATGTAAATTTCTTAAATCTTATTTTTTGGGTATTCTTCTATTTATATTATGATCCATTTTTATAGTTAATATAAAATCAATAAAGAAAAAGTGAAATTTATTAACAGATAAAAGCATACACTAATTATACATCAGGTTATTGTAAAAATAATATTATTTCTTTAAAACCTGAAAATATAATAACTATACAATGGTTTATTAGAGACTATTCAACAGTCCCACTATAACCATTTCATCAGTTCTATGCAAGAGTGGTCTTAATCGAAATCATTTGCAAAGTCCAGAGTCGAGGTAAAATGTACTCTTGAAGTGTTCCATGAGGTTCACCCTTTTTTTTTCCTTTCATAGATTCTTGGTACAACTTACAAAGGCGTACATTTGCAAAGTCCAGAGTCGAGGTAAAATGTACTCTTGAAGTGTTCCATGAGGTTCACTCTTTTTTTTTCCTTTCATAGATTCTTGGTACAACTTACAAAGGCGTAGAGAAGTACAATATGTGCAGGACCAAAGTTCTTTAGAATCCGCATCTATAACATACAGTTTCACACATATGGATGATATCGTCTTACATTTCTTTCCATTTGAAGTATTTTTTATATCGTACCCATTTATTAAATCCTCTCCTCCTTGGATTGTAAGTTATTCCACATCCGCAATTAAATTATTGGCCACGATTTCAATTGGTTTGGTTTATCCATTCTGGATTTTTAACCGATATAGCATTCACCTACAAGAAATGTGTTAGTTCATGTAGGCTGAGAATTGAGATTTTTTAATGAGAAGTTCATTATTTTTTTCTTATATCATAAGTGTCACAATTAAGTATGAGAACCTTTTGTATCCACAATTCGTGGGGGTTATTGGTTTATATATTTTAATGGATTTGAAAATCTGAATGAAATCCAGTGTTATTGGTTTCATGATTTTATAATCCATATTAAAAACATGTGTAATTGGTTTTATTATTTATAAATCTTAATTAAAATCATGTGTTATTCAATCATATGAATTTATTTATGGATTTGATTTTATAATGAATTTGAGTGGATTTGAGTGGATTTGTTTGTTAAAAATACAAAGACTAAAATCCAAAGGGAAACCCTCGGATTTGTACATATTTATTATTACATTTGAAAATTAGAATATTTTGCCTAGATTTATAAATCCTATAAAGATTTATAAATTAATAAATGAATAACACATGTATTGCTCTTACAAGATATAATAATTTCTATGAAAGTTGAGGTAAGTCTTGTTAAGCATTTATACTTATGTGACCTACTTACTGCAATTTTCCGATTGTGCCGCAATTCTTAACATAGAGGAATTATAAGTCTCCATTTTTTAAAAATCTGGGAACTTTGTGTTTGTGCATTCATCAAGAGTATGGGAAAGAGTTCTTTCCTTTTAGTTATCAAAAATTTCTTTAAGAGCTTTCCACAACTTGTTAGGGTCTTTCAAATTTGCATAATGATGCGTCAAGTTCTCATTTAGGTGTATTCTTACAAAAATTATAGCCTTAACCCTTTCATGAGAAGATAATGTATTTTTCTCTTTTATGCTGTTAGATATTTTTTTCTCACTCTAGATGGAGTTCAACATTTGTAATTTATACTATATAATTTGAACCAGTTACTATGGGAGTTGGAAACTGGAGCTTCCAAATATTAGCCAATTGATTTTGAAACAAAATCATAAAACTTTATTCTTATGATAATATCATTTTATATTAAAATAAACTGTTTGAATGAATAATACAAGAAATTACAAAGAAAAAATGCATTAAAATGTAACGCAATGGTTATGATAAACTCCTCAAGAGTAAATTTTTCAACGAAAAAATCATAAATAGAAGCAAAAAAATACAACCACACATAAAATCAACAACAATCAAATCATCTTTCTTACAAAATGAAATTAAAAAAAATATTTTTAAAATTATATTTAAAAAATATTTGAGAGAAGATGAAATTATCGAGTGAAATGTCTGAGTGAAAAATAAGTATATTTATAGATTAAAAAACTGTTCCTAGCCGTATGCATGGACATTTAAAACTGAACCCAGAATTCGAGTAAAAAAATATGAACCTGATCCGAACATAATCTAAAAAAATTACCAAATGAGTTTTAGAGTAATGTATTTTGGATTTTGGGTAATACCCAAATCGAACCGAAATCTAAAAAATCCAAAATTAACTATTTTATCTAGTTTAGATAATTTGGATACTTACTAATATTTTGAAATTTTCAATTTTATAACTTACTTTTATTGTTATGTTTAATATACATGAATATGGACATACTTTTATAATATTTATGAATATTTTATTAGTTTTATTATTTAAATTTATATATTTTTAGTTAAAATCTTTAGTATAATAATGAGTACTTAGATTCGAAGTGGTATTATCTAAATGAATTGAGTATGGATCTAAAATGTGACTTGTATGGTATTACAAAATTGATCTTAACTAAAAAAACTACTTACCATACCCAACCCAAAAAAAAAAAAATTAAAACCCAAAAGAGTTATATAGGCTAAATCCAAAAACTCAGAAATTCAAAAAAAAAACCCGATCCAAACTTGAACAGATACCCAAACGCCCAAGACTACGTAGCCGTTTGAAACAATTGCATATTTAAAAAAAAAAAAAAAATCCTTGTCTCCATTGGTGAAAAATAAAAAACTATATAATATAAAACTAATTTCAATAAATAGTCAATTAAATTTACTAATTTTTAGACAAAGAGTCTATACAGGAGACCAAGCTTCTATTTATAATAATTTTAATACAAACAGATATATATTCATAATATTATGGGAACAGATTGTAGAACAATAAATAAATTATAAGGTGGTTTAGGTATCTAATATGACAATAAAAGGAAATAAATAATTATTGTATATTCCCTCTGTTTCAGTTTAAATGATTTTTAAGATTTATACACACAGATATTATTTATCATTTAATATATCTCAATTAATATTTCTATTTTTTCTCAATTAATATATCATTTATCATTTTTTCAAAAACACTTTAAATAAAAAAAATACACTGTAGAATTTTTTTGTATTGAAAACTGAAAAAAAAAAAAATTGTATTGAAAACTGAAAAAATCAAATAAAGTGAAAAAAAAAAAATTTATTCGAAATAATCACTTAAAATGAAAAAGAAGAAATATTTAGCAGTTTTTTTTTTTTTTTTATGGTTCATAAGTAAAGCGGATGGATCGATGCCATTTCCCAGTTTTTCAAATGTGCTGAAAGTAAAAACCCATATCTATGTGTGTGGGTGTCCAAGGAAATGTAACTTTAGTTTCTCGCAACAGGTGAATCCAACCCCAAAGGAATTAGCATCCCGGACCCAAACGTGTTAGCAGTTAATTGTACCTTACCTTCTGCTTATCTCTACTGTTTCTATTTCTGTGGTGTCTCCTTACAACTTTGTTGTTACAACTTCTTCCCTTGTGTTAGGGGACAAAAACGTGTTCCCCTCTTCTTATCTCTTCACCAACCACTACCACACACCAATCTTACTAATATGTCACAAATCACAAACGAATTGTCGTCTCAGAGAAAATGGGAGAAATTGGAGCCAAGCGATGGAACTTTGGAGCCAATGAGGTTGTCGAACAATCCTACTCCATGAGCATTCGTCAGTATATTAGTACCTTAGCTAGTAATCTCGATGAAGGCGACACCAGAACCGTCATCAACTTCGGACACGGCGATCCTTCTCCTTTCCCGAGTTTCAGTACCGATCCATCCGCCGTTGAAGCCGTCTGCGATGCTCTCCGCTCGACCAAGTATAATAACTACTGTTCTGCCTCTGGTGTTC
The DNA here is from genome assembly GCA_900406495.1 of Sisymbrium altissimum. Lineage (NCBI taxonomy): Eukaryota > Viridiplantae > Streptophyta > Magnoliopsida > Brassicales > Brassicaceae > Sisymbrium > Sisymbrium altissimum. The sequence continues at coordinate 36,998 of OVBI01000447.1, forward strand.
CTGTCGCTAGAAAGTAAGATTACTTCTTCTTCTTCATTGCCTTTTTCTGATTGCTTCTGTGAAATTATAAACCATTTTTTTCGGTTGGAGGATTCTTCATTAGTTCTGAAAAATCTGCTCGTTGACACCATTTTCTATCCAAAGTTTGTTTGCATTTTTTGTTCAACAAGAAACAGACAGCCGCAAAAGAAGTTTACTTATCCTCTAGGATAATATTATGAAACCGTTTAACTTGATAAATCGTTGAGATCCAGTTAACATACTAGTCTTTTGTATAATCTTTTATTTGTTGTGAACTATACTACAATATAGCGCTTATTAATATATCGGTTGGTCACGTTTTGTGAGGAAGACATATAATTACAATTGAGTGAAAGACAAAACAAAGATGTCTTAATAGACATATCCATCTCTATCCCCTAGTCTATATCCTCTAGTCTATAATTGAGAAATGAATTGATGAGATGTCTTCACTAAATTCATTCTCCTTTAAAAAAGATGACATGGCATAACTAAAAGATGATATAGCATATAAAAAATTATGACATGGCTATTATGACATTAATGATTTTTATTAAGATATATGTCACCATATATTATTACATTTATATTGATTACTAAATTTTATTTTTTGGTACTTTATTATAATGATGTATGTATATAATATAAAACATATGTGACCAAATATTATTACATTTATGTTAATTGCTAAATTTTATTTTTTTAATTCTTTATTATAATGATGTATGTATATAATATAATATTCAAATATTTTTAAAGAATATCTTTTCATCATATTTTTATAAGAACAACTAAAAATTATTAAATGATTAAATATATATTTATTCTCACATAAATATTTAATTTAAAATTCAAATTACATCTTATACAAAAAATGTATATAAAATTTAATTAAATATGCATGTTTATATAATCTAATCAGATTAATATATAATATCATTTAAAAAATATTTCCAGAGTTACTAAAAGTATATAAGGTAATTAATAAACATGATAATTTTTTCAACATTTATTAATTAGTAAATTGGATCAATCAAGTAACATATTTTTGTCAGATTCCAAAAAAAGAAATAGAAGATCTAAATCATATTTCTAATATTTTTAAAATAAAATGCAAATTTTTTATAAGAACAAAATTTGAGAAAAAGAAAAAAAAATAAATAAATAGATCAAGTCATCATTGTCTAAAAGAAAAAATAGTAAATTTTTTATATTATTTTATTTTAGGTTTAATAAAAGACAAAATTCAATAAATATATTCAAAACTATGTTTACAAAAAATTGTAAATGTTTTTGGCTGACACATTTAATTTAGTAAAATCATTAAAATCTAATCTAATACACAAAGTTTTATAATTCATATAATATAATTTTTTTAATATTGAATAAATTTCATCAAATAAAAAAAGTAAGTTTTGGTACGAGGCAATACTATGCTATTCTATTTAGTTTTAATTGCAGTATGAATATTTTGGTCAAACGTTTAATAACCACTTAGATGATTAAAAATAAAAAAATAGGTTAAGTTTATCCTCATTAAAATTAAATTCAAAATTATTAACTTTAGTTATAACTTATAAAATATAAATATGTTTATAAACTAATATTGAATTTTGAAAGAAATTAATAGTGAACAATTATAAAAATTATGAAAATAATAAAATCATTCATAAATTTAATGTATATAGGAAATTATTAATTAAAAAAATAAAAAAAAACTATTTTTATCTATCATCTATACACCTATAGTAAAGATCTATATATAAGAAAATGGTGGTATTTCCTTTTCATTCCTAATGAAAATTTTGAAGTTCTTTATGATATCTTAAAGCTTTGAGTATGTGTTTATATTCAAAATTATTTTTTATCTTTATTTTCTATATATATGTGTTGTTTCCCTTATAAAATAGAAACTTTTTATCTGTTTTTTTTTTCACGCATGGCGCAAGGATCTCCTAGTATAATATTGTTTAAGAAGTTTATTTCAAAAAATGCTTTAAAAACTCTATTATTTACAATCTATATCACTGAAATCTGTTTGGTTATAGATTTATGTTTATCTCTACAATAATATTGATTTGTTACTAATAATCCATAATTATTTTCTTTAATCATCTTAATTACCAAAATACTGAGACATGATAATAATTCAAACCAAGATATTAGTTACCAAAATTCTAGGAAATAGATATTACTCCTAAATATATTATTATATGGAAATGTATTTTTTTGTTTTATATATTGTTTATGAATCAAAACCTTAATAAAAATGAAATTTTTTTTTTACCAGCTAAACAAATTATTATTAACTATCATTGTTTAAAATTTAAAATCTCTACAATATTAAAAAAAAAATACAACTAACAAAACAATTCTTTAGAATCATAAACTAATCTTTATAATATTATTTAAGAAGTCTATTTCAAAAAATGCTTTAAAACTCTATTATTTAAAATCTATGCCACTGAAATCTGTTTGGTTATAGATTTATGTTTATCTCTACAATAATATTGATTTGTTACTAATAATCCATAATTATTTTCCTTAATCATCTTAATTACCAAAATACTGAGACATGATAATAATTCAAACCAAGATATTAGTTACCAAAATTCTAGGAAATAGATAATACTTCTAAATATATTATTATATGGAAATGTATTTTTGTTTTATATATTGTTTATGAATCAAAACCTTAATAAAAAATGAAATGTTTTTTTACCAGCTAAACAAATTATTATTAACTATCATTGTTTAAAATTTAAAATCTCTGCAATATTAAAAAAATAAAAATACAACTAACAAAAAAATTCTTTAGAATCATAAACTAATTTGCAGTAGAATTTAATTTACAATTATAATAAAAAAAAAAATACAAAATAATTTTCTTCTTCGCAGAAGAAAAAATAACCTTAACTGAACTAAACTGAATTATCGAATGTATATTCATACCCAAGATAATCGAAAACTCAATTCATAAAATTAAAATGCGGATATTAATAAATAAACTTATAATTCACTGAAATTATATCATCATCCTATGTAATAAAATTTAGTTATGCCAAAAAAAAAATAAATCAAACCAAATTTTTTCAAACTAAATTATAAAAAATTACCTCGCTCCATCCAAACGCGGGTTAATTACTAGTATAACTTTAAACAAAAAGTCTATCATTAAGTGAACATATGTCTGTCATCATCAGGTTCTAAGACCATGAATAATGGTAAACCTTTCTTAAAAGTTTCTATTCTATAAAATAATAATATAATTTAGTTTTTAATTAATAATTAATTAAATTAAAAAAATGAACCAATACAAAATAAATAAGTGGTGGCAAAGTTTCTTTGTACATTTTTTAAGAGAATTTCTTTTTCTCTTTCCTCTTTTTTGGTGTGTTTTCAATATTTATAATAGAAAAAACTGTAATTGATCCTCCATTGATCATGTTTTAAGGACAACATTATTGGGAGGTTCTTTCCAATAATCTCTAAGAAAATATATAATATAAAATATTATTAAGCATTTGTTTATTATGAAAGAGTTTCTAAAATCTTGGAATAATAACCCAAAATCTCTCTACTCTTTCATGATAAAACAAATAATATATAATATTTTATTATAATTTAGAAGTTAAGAGGTTATAGAGAGAATCTCCCAATAATCATGCTCTAATAATTTTTTTTTTGAAAACAAAAATATTTAATAGATAAAATATTCAGAGCATCACTAATGTATATGGCCTTATTCACTTTCTCTGACGAACTTCATTTGTCCAAAACACTTGTACAAAGCATAACTTTCTCTGTGTATCAGAAATTTTAATATAATGAAGAAGATAAATTACTTAGTAAAAAAAATATTTATTTGTAGAAGTATATTGTTGAGGAATGAATTAGCATTCAAAATCAAAGTCTATTATGGGTGGATTCGATATATTATCCCAAAAATATATGTTTAATATGCTAAAATTTGGAAAAAAAAAAAACAGAATAATTTTTTACTATGCAATATTAATTAGTCTCAAAACAGTTAAATATTTTAATATTAAATAGAAAAATAATAAACTATCACTATATAAATAATCTATAAATTTAAATAATTCACTGTAAACTAAATATTATTTTCAAAAGTAAATAGAGAATCGATCTTGCTGATAATATGCTGTAAACTTTACTATAATATAGTTATATATGCATATATTATGTAATGTATGATGATCAAAACATGTTTTGTTAGACAGAAAGATAATTAAAATTGAGAGATAAGATACTTAATGTAGAAATTTATTTACTTGGGTTTAAGAAATGAAATGGATAATCAATCATCATAATATTTCTAGCATTCTTGATATTTTGAGATCAACTTAACTACTGGTTTTGATCAGAAAGGATTGATAACTTGTTTCCTTCAATAGGGCTGTTGCAGAGTACCTCTCTCGCGATCTCTCTTACGAGATATCTCCGAATGATATTCATATAACAGTTGGTTGTCTGCAAGCCATTGAGATTTTGATCTCTGCACTTGCAACTCCTGGAGCCAACATTCTGCTTCCTAGGCCCTCTTTCCCGATGTATGATTCTCGAGCGTCTTTCAGCGGGCTAGAGGTCCGTTATTTCGACCTCCTACCAGAAAAGGGTTGGGATGTTGATCTCGATGCAGTTGAAGCTCTTGCAGATGACAAAACCGTGGCTATAGTTGTTGTTAACCCTGGCAATCCATGTGGGAGCGTTTTTTCCCGCCAACATCTTCAACAGGTGTGCATTTGCTTCTTACTTCTTTCGTTTTGGATACTTACACAGTAGTGGAAAATGGATGATGTAAGCCACACATACACCTGACTTTGTTATGGAAATGTGTCTTTGTCCTCTTTAATATGGTGGATCAAGGTTGCAGAGACGGCTTGCAAGCTTGGAATACTTGTGATCGCAGACGAAGTCTACGACAATTATGCCTTTGGGGACAAACCATTTGTGTCCATGGCAGAGTATGCAGAGATAGTTCCTGTAGTTTTGTTGGGGGGTATATCCAAAGCATGGTGTGTTCCTGGCTGGAGACTTGGCTGGATTGTGACTCTTGACCCTCATAGCATCATGAAAGATTCTGGGGTTTGTTGCTTAGCAAATGAATTCACATTCTTTGGTTACTAAATAAATCTCTTTGTGAAGAGTGTATCTGCAATTAATCTATATATGTTTCTTTATCTCTTAGCTTGCTCAGTCTCTTATCAACGTCGTCAACATGACAACGGATGCTGCAACGTTCATGCAGGTATGTTGGATCATGGCCAATAAGTATGTTACATGTCTCTTATGAAAAGTAACTGAGTTTCTTTTCTTTTTTCTGTCCGAGCCAGGGAGCAATTCCTGATATCATTGGGAATACCAAAAAAGAATTCTTCTCATCCAAACTTGAATTGGTGAAAGAGTGTGCAGAGATTTGCTACGAAGAGATTAAAAAGATCCCTTGCATCACTTGCCCTAGCAAACCCGACGGGTCAATGTTCACAATGGTAATGAATCGACCAGATAACTCATCAGTTAAGCTCAAGCTCAAGAGGCTAATCTGTCTTATTTGTTGGTGCAGGTGAAGTTAAACCTTTCGTTGCTCGAAGATATAAGTGATGATTTAGACTTCTGCTGCAAGCTAGCTAAAGAGGAATCTGTCGTCATCCTACCAGGTAAACATATTATTGTCTTTTCGTTTTTTTTTGGTTAACAATATATAATTGTCTTGTTAAGGAGCATTGTTGACATTTAAAATAATCGATGGCGATTCTTGCAGGTCAAGCTGTTGGGCTTAAGAACTGGCTCCGTATCACCTTTGCGGTTGAGCTCGACCTCCTCATAGACGGGTTTTCCAGGCTAAAGAACTTTGCTCAGGGACACTCCAAGAAGCAGCCATGAGTATTAAGACTCTTAAACACTGCTGCAAGATATTCATTGTAATAACTAAGATTTAATTATCTTTGGAGAATAAAATATACAAAACAGTAATGCCAAGACGCTTCTAAAATAATACTGTTTGCTTTTACAATATTCATCATTGACATAAGCGACAACCTTCCAACTCTATTTTGCGAAAAAAAATGAACCAATATTTCCAAAAAAGCAGCCATGACCATGAGATATATCTACCATTCACCACAGCCAAAGCAAATATAGATTTTACTAAGAGGCTTCTAATATATCATTGTCGGCTTTCTAAAATTCTAATCGGCTCGCAGTCTCAGTATCTCCTTTGCCGTTCTTAACCTGAAGTATGGCATGTCCGTCTGCAAAAGATAAAAATAAAACAAAATGAAACAAAAAACATGTTTATATCAATTTTCGCACATGTGTTCACCCAAGTCTTATCGTCTCTATAAGAATTGCTAGGGGATCTTGATGATATACTATTACCTGGCTAAACTGTAGCCCCAGTCCTCTACTGTAAAAATCTATGTATTTAAGCATAAACATCCCACAGTCGTACCTGGAAGATTTGCAAAAGAGTGTTCATCAGATCTATAACTGCATTACACAAACTGCTATAGAGTTGGTCATAAATTAATTGCATTTAGTTGCAGTTAATCATAAATTACAATGATCAAAATAAGCTGTAAATTGGAAATCACACTACCATTACCATCTGAAGATGGGATCACAGAAGGAACCTAGCTAGCAAACTATGAGAAACCTAGGCTTTTTATTCCTTTATATAATATGTTTCAACTGAACAGAACTCATATCAAGATATAAACAACAGCATTCTCTAACTCAGATAGACAAAGAAGGTTTGAATTGTTCTACAAAGGAGGGGTTGCTAATAGGATAAGTTGCCTTTCACTTGATCGATAAACGATAACATAGCAACACTGGAAATACGTACCCGTTCTGTTGCAGAGGAAGGTCTTTAACGTATTCCATGTCCCATGAACTAACGTCAATATTTTTTCCATTCTTGTCCTTAACTTCATCCACCAAGTACTTAGCCTGAGCCAATTCAGATTCCAGCCTTACTTACAACTATCATAGCATTGCATCTCCAAAAATGAAAATGGGTAAAGTTTATGATCATGAAACTATACCAGGGCCTTCAAAATTGTAGGATCAGATCCATTTAGTGAATCAAGATACAGGAACTTGCATTCCCTTTTGTTAATCACTGCAAGGGTCCAATGTACACCTCCGTGGATAGGAACAAATATCTGCACAGGTTCAACATCAAAATCAAATCGGATGATATTCGTAAAATTTACAAAAAGGAAACCAAAAACTTTAGGTTCTGCGAAAAGCTCACTATGTCACAGTCAATAAGATGATATCCGAGCCTTTTATGTCTGGTCCATCTCCTGACAGCTTCGTAATTGTAACCGGCTCCTGTTAGCTGAACAAATGTAATTAGAGGGATCTATACATAAGCCTGTGAACATTCATAAACATTAACAAATGTCTCACACGCATTCAAGGGGACACAAGACATTTAGACAACTGAATACTATGGGGAAAGAACTGACGTAAGAGATTGTGATAGTTTCAGCAAAAAACTACATTGAAATCGAAGAAAATTTCAGTCGTGGCGTTTAACAAGTCATGGCCAAGCGAATGACCTGTATTATCTAAAGCAAGGAATAAAAGAGAACCTTGACGTAAAAAAACGTATTGAAGAAATGACACTTGTTGAAGTACTTTTGAGGATCTCTAGTTTCTCGCTCTTTCAGCAATGCAAGATAGAGATTTATGACCTATAGAACAGAACAAATGAAAACACCAAAGAACTTTAGACCAAAACTTGGAAAAAGAACTAAAAAAACAAGATGCAACAACAGATAACAGAAGAACTACATCGTCGTTAAGCCAGGCACACGGTTTGAGGCATTGTAAAGTCTCTCCACGAATTTCAATGCCGCAGTTTTTATGCGAAACCAAGACCTTCCTTCTGAGACAGCAATACAATTGGTTAAATATATCCCTAAATCAGTCAATCACATGACATGCTAGAAGCTTCTAGAATACCTATTTCTCACAGAGAAGGCACTTCTGACTTCAGCTTCTTCCTCCTCTTTAAGCGGTAGAAAAAGTTCATGAGAAACCTTCCACACATCCCAAAAAACAACTTTCAATAACACAACACATGACAACTTTTCTCAATCTCAACAAGGTACTTTGTCCACAACATTCAACCCAAGCTAAAAACTTTTCACTATGTAAAAAGTCTCTTAACTAACACAAGTCATGGTTATAGCTTATTGAATCTCTGTAACTATAATCAAACCAACCATAACCAATAACAAAGCACGCAACTTTAGATAGACGAAGTCCATTATTTAATCCACAACAATACGCATGACAACCGTTCTCAACAAGGTGCTTTGTCCACAAAATTCAACCCAAACTAAAAAACTTTTCACTATGTAAGTAACACAAGTCATGGTTGTAGGCTTGTAGCTTACTGAATCTCTGTAACTACAATCAAACCAACCATAAACAGTAACAAAGCCTGCAACTTTAAATAGAAGGAAGTCCATTATTCATCCATAACACTGGAGTAAGAAGATTATAAGTCACCTGAACGCGCTTTTTCTTCAAACGAGGAGATCGACGGATCAACGGTAGTTTCAAAAAGTTCCCATTTTTATCATTTCCAACACGCAAAGGAGAAGAATGTTCTTCCTCAACCAAAACTTCCTTACCATCTTCAACCACTTGACCAATTTCCTCAATGCTTGAATCTTCATCAACCAAATCAATCACTTCCTTGTCCTTCCTTCCATGTGATTTCAATATGGGTTCATTCGAATCATACTTGTGACCAAACAAGTTGCTTACTTCAAGACTAATCTCTACTTTAAGACAGCAATCCTTAGGCTTTTTCAAGATAGGAGCACGATGACGACGACGACGAACCAATGACCTGAATCTAAGAAATCCTCTGCAACGGGCGTGAAATTCTCGGACTTTGGCTGGTGGGTAAGTGGAAAGTTTCGGTCTTTTAGCATCAGAAGACGAAACTGGCGTGTCCGAGATTCTGTCTTGACTCAAGGTGAAGCAATCCTCGACGCCGCGCTTTCGTTTGGTTGTTACATTAGCCATGAGGGATCGAATTGGGTGAGAGTAGAGTAGTGTACTTTAGACCCTCTTCAACCACGTTCGTCTTCTTCTCAAAGCGACTAGGGTTTATCAATCGCCAGCGTCACGGGGACACGAGAGCAGCCATTTTCAAATTTCGAGGAAAACTACTTTCAAGTCGAGCGATTTTACCGAGTTAAAGTGACATGTGTTACAAAGTGTCTTTTTGATTTTTTACTGTAACTTGAAATAGTCAAAAGACTCCATTTAACTCATTTAATGATTGACTTGGGTGAGTTTGACTTGAAATGGGGCTGATCTTATAATGAGCTCGGCCCATTAAACTTTTGATTCCATTCGGCGTGGTATTTTGGAGGCTGTTTCTAGTGTGGCAGTGTGTCATATCGACATGGTTGATGGTCGGTTAAGTGAGTCTATTTGATGAGGGTTTAGACTTTGCTGGGGGTGGGTTACATATTTTGGATTTTGGTGTATGGGATACGTACAATCTTCATGTAGTTGTAAGTTGTTATAGGTAGCTTTGCAATTAAAATTTTGTTAGTGGGTGTTCAAGATGTGGTGTGGATTAAACCATCACTGATTATTTTAAGATGTGGTGTGGTTATTATAATTTCATCCTTTTCACTTATAGTATTTACATTTGTTTTTGGATTTGGAGGTTCTATCCCATCTCTACTAAAAATTTGATCTCATAAATATCGAATTTATTTTGAAATATATATTAAGGATCAGGAAAGGTTTTATACCGACCAATAAAGAAACGCCATATAAGTTTAGGGTTTATTTTCCCGAGTCTCTATACAGCTGAACGGTTTTTGAAGAGTTTTTGGCACGGCCAAAAGCCTATTCTACGCATGTAGGCAGCTGATTTAGACAGTAGGAGAGTAACCCATAGACAATTAGTCTACACCATAGGTGAACACGAAAATAGGCCTCGAGATCCTTCCATTCGAAAAACCTAAAACGATCCGCACATTCTTTTGGGGTACATTTTCCCTAACTAACAATCTCTTCAATGAACGTATAATATAAAAACTGTATAGTTAGTTTGGGGTTGGGTTAACACTACTAAAAAACACCCTACTTATCACAATTGGCATTCACCACTTCCAAAAGAAATAATGGCCCTCCCGTATTAATAACCCGCACATGATGATAATCCTTTTCAATGTATTCATAATGTAAAGACTATCCGAACAGTTCATAGGCCGGATTATTGCCTCCAAGAAACGCTCTTCTTACCAATTACCCAAATGCAATTCCTACAAAAAAAGTAACAACCATCCTCGTGTTAGAAATCCACGTGCAAAGAAAATCTCGTCCCCTTCTCAAAATGTATCTTGCGACTCATGAGTAGGCGTATATCGAGTAAAGTAGCAAGCTCTAATCCTGGCCTTATGGCTATAAAGGATGCATTCTGATCGCAAAGCTAATGAATAGAATGGTTATCCCCTGTCAAAAAGAGTCAAGCATCATAGCACAGGTCATTTTCTCATGGAAATGCCTCAAATCCTACTATCTTGAGTAATAGGCTCTATGCGGTCCGGAATAGATCCACAGGCAGGCTATAAACATTTGGCCGCTTTGGTACTGAGCCCGGTGGGCCAAACCCATTTCACATAGGCACTTTTCACTTTCAGGTAAAAATCTCTCTACAAAGAATAACTTGAACATGCATTTGAGTAAATCTGATCATGAGCGCCATGTTTACCAGGGTTGTGGTGTAGCATTATTTGTCGTTTGCGACTTTTGCTTTTTGAGCAATAACAAGCCGTAAATTCGGAGGCAATATTGAACCCAATTTTGCACTACCCAGTCCAGATATAACATGTGGACCATAAGTACTAGTAGATGGTTACTTTAATCAAAAGAAAAAGTATCCAATGAAAAAACCCTTTGATTCCCAAAAAAGTACTCTCTCAATTGATTGATGACTTGCTTTAGGCATTAAAGAGCATTCAAGAAAAAAACCTTTTTGTTTCCCTTCCCGGAAGGCTCCAGCAAAGACATGGATCAGCGAAGATTGAAAAGAGGAAAGACACACTTCATTTTCCCAGTGAATGATCTCCAATACCTACTCGAGAGTTATTTCGACCGAGAACATATTAAAACTGATCAAATTAAAAAATCACTCATTTGGAATGAGCCGACAAAAACCTTCCTAACAGATAAATAAAATAAAATTAATAATCTTATGAGAAATTTTTTCGATTTTTTTCATTATATAACAATTTTGCAACTATATAATTTGGAATATGTATTTAACTGTATTTCCAAGAAAATTCATTAATTTCTATATTTAAGATTTAACCAATAATTGCACTACCGAACTCGGAACCGATAAAATATCCGAATGGATCTTAAGTTTTGGTATTTCAAAAACCAAACTCAAACATGAACCGAACATGGAACCGAACGAGTACCCAAAATATCCGAAATATATATAATGATATTTCTGAAATTATTAATATATATATATATGCTTATAATTTAAAATACTAAAAAATACACTTTTAAACTGATAAATTTATCAGATAGTTTAATACAAAATAATTAAAATACATAAGAAAAAGAAATATCTATGAATATTTTGATTTTGAGTTTCATTTTAGTCCTTTAAAAAAATATTTTTCACAAAATCAGCCTTTTAAGTTTGATTTTAACTTTTTGAATTTGATTTTAACCTTGTAAATTTGATTAAAACATGTACTTTTTAGTATGAAACATGTATTTTGGGACCCAATCTGAATGAGAATCGGAACCGAAAATATTTCGGGTGTACTCGGGTTTTCAATTTTTTACTAACCCTGAACCGAACCGAAATTTTAAAATATCTGAATGGGATCATACTTTTGATTCAAAACCCGAAACCGAATTGACCACAGACCGAACTCGAATGAGTATCCGGATGCCCAGCCCTTGTCGTGAATGCTATGTATATTTAATTCAAATTATCAAAATAGCCTTGAAACACCATCAAAATATCATCTAGCTTCATGTGGTTTCTCTTTTGGTTGAATGGATTAATGGGTGGTTATTTTGAACTTGTAGCAAAAGCGAAGTGGGTTTTGTATATTTCCTCATCACAGCCCATCCAAGCCACTTGGTCCATTTGGTGAAGGATTTCGTGCACTAGGCCGTTTAAGGCTAACTTCAGCTGTTTGGTCCTTGAGCTGCTCATTGGTCCTTTGGGTACAAGAAGTGCTCCATCATGTCCATTCTTAGTTGAGTGAAGTTCCCTGGGTATTTGGTCGAGTTCCAGTTGGTCAAAAAGAGTTATGAGTTTGTTGAGAGAAGAGCCATTCATAATCACATCAGATAGTTAAGCTAAACCAAAGAAAACACAACAACACAAGCCTTTATTCAAGTATCAGAAAAACGATTTTCCAAGGTTTTACATAACATATCTCTAGCTGATCTAGATCCAGGAACTGCGAAGCTTGCAATTGGAAACTTAAGTCCACTGTTATTAACTTTTGGGTGTCTCTTTATCTTGTGGATTGTTATGTCTTTGTACCCGAACTTCCTATTGAGCAATTCCCTTACGTTTTGGCTTACGCTCCAACTGAACCAATCGTTTTCCTGATGAGGAAAGTGATTCCACCACCACTGATCTAGTGGTTTGGTTTGGTTCAGGCTTGTGAGTTTTTTAGTGAGATATTGGTTGGTCCTGACGGACTTCTTATTCTTGTTTCACAACAGCAAAATTAGGTAGGATGTGAGATTTATTACTTTGGAATACATGATTATACTCTCTTTTGGCGTCTATTGATTGTATCTCTTTGTGTTTGAGACTTAAGTGGATTTTTTGGAGTAGTTTTTGTTCTAGAGATGAAGTCTCCTTCTGTAACACCAATCACGATTTGCTGTCAAAATCAGGTTAGGTTTTTCATGTCATATCAAAAGTTTGGATGGAAAGAATACTAATGGAGATATTTTGTGTAGTTTATGAATATTATCCAGATGATATAGTTTTAAACAGTTTCTTGAAAGGAATACATTGATGACAAAGTTATTGGCGATCGAGCAAGTGAACGAACCCAAGTTACAAATATTATCACTCGGAAGAACCATTCATATGGACATTGGAAACCGTAGGATCGATTGTAGGAAGAAAATTGTCTAACTAATTAATGACATTTAAGTATAACACAATAGAGCTCGTTGTGCAAATTGTTGACAAAGAAGAATATTATCTTGACATAAAAAAAAAAAAAGAAGAAAAAATTGTACTAAACGAAGGCACCTCTAGAATGAATAACATACACATCATTTAACTTTTGTTGAGGAAATGGGGACTCGTGGCTCCTACCGTTAAAAGGTTTGGTTGAACCCAATATGAAGTTTAGAAAATCAAGTACTCCACGAAATGTATGATTACACTTGTCCTACATTAATGTCGTAGAAAATTTAAGGAGAAATGACTTCCAACTAACCAAATGTTTTGGATCGGACTCTAAACCATTCAACTTTAAGCGAAACCACATAATCATAACTTCAACTATAGATAACCAATGAATATAAAGACTTATTATGTCGAAATCTTATTTATTGCTCCAAAGACTTTTCACTTTTTTAGTCTTGCTGATCAATTGGTACCGACTGACACTGACCAATATTACGAACCAATATTACGAACCAAGATCGAAATTCAATTATACTGTTATTAGGTGATTTTTCTGTGTTCATGTACGAATATGAATATTTATAAAAATATATAAATGATAATAATTAGTTAATATTTTACTTTCATATATATATATATATATAAATTTTAAATTATTTTTTAATTTATATGTATATAAAATAAAAAGAAGATTATTTTAAATAATTTTATATTGTTATTAAATTAGACATGTTATATTAAATATAAAATTAAGATTGGTTTGTCTATATGTTGTTAAATATATTAGACTGAGTTTGTTATGTTTTTCAGATAGAGCAACAGACATGAAGATCTTTCGGAAAACATCATACTTTCTCCTAAAAATAAGCATCCGATAATTTGGACGAGGGTTAAATGTGCGAAATCCATGTGGTTGAAACTCTCCTAGGAGAAATTCACAGGCATATGTTTACTTATGGTAATTCGTTAAGCACGAAAAATTAAGAAAGTTGAGTTACAGTTCTCTTTCTCATATAAAATTACATCTCTCCTTATTCTACTCTTATTTTCTCGGCCATCTCCCTTTTTTTTTATAGTGAAAGCGACTAGATATGGTGGGTTTTTAATATTTATTATGTGATTTTATCATATGATTTTAACATTTATTACTACTGGTAATTAAATATTTAAATTTACTAAATTTTTATATGATATTTTAATTAAAATTAGATATGATATTTTAAATTCATTAATAAATAGTATTATGTTTTTTTAAAACTGTAGAGATATTTATTTAATAAATATTTTATTTTCGTGATTTAAAAATAATGAATAAGAAAGTTGCATAAGCAAATCAAATTGATAATTTTCTTTGAAAATTATGATCATGTTGTCCGATTTATTTATTTGATATTAAGTTATTTGTAGCATGCTATTTTTCTTTTCAAAATTGATATCACATGATCAAGATATGTTATTTAAAAAGTGTTTGAGAAGTATTTATTTATTTATATTAATAGATATGGTCGTATGTTAGGGTTAAAAATTTGTAAATAAGAAAAACAATTTGCTGAGAATTAAGAGCAAGTTTTATAGAATGAGAAAATTTATATAATTATCAAAAGAAAATTTTTAGTCGAGAAAAAATAATAATTTAGAATTAGCATTTCATATATTTATAATAATTTTTTATTATTTAAATATATTTCCATTTTTAATATGACTTTTATATAAAATCCTTTTTTTTAATTAACAATTTATATATATACCAAAAATATAATAATTAGAATTCATTAAAGATATTTTTGTAATCAATCTCGGTGAGAATTAATGTGAGTAAGACACATAAAAAACTGAGTTCTCAAATAAATATTACATAGATATTTACGAATATAGTATATCTTATTCTAGAAAACTTACATTTATTTTTAAGTATTTAATTTTTTTATTTTTATTTGTCGTAATTCCAATAGTTAGGTATTTATATTTTTTAGAAATAAAAAATATAACTATATTACTAAGTTGTGTTTAATATGAGAATACAATATATATATATATAGTGGTAACACTAACATAATATTAACTCATTTAATATTGGGGGAATGATCTAAAATGACCCAAGACATTAATATTAAGGAAAACATAATAGTAATATGCTAATAATATATTGAGATTTAATTGCTCTTCAAATCTTTCTATTAGTATTTACGGAATTTATAGATTTTATGGAAAAAATCTTAATAATGACAATTAGATATAAATATTTTGAATTGATTAATGATATATATGTAATTAACTATTGTGAAATTAATATAAGTGCGACATATAGAAAATTGATTTCTTAAATAGTATTATGTATATATATATATATTAGTAAAATTAACATAATATTAATCCACATAATATAAACTTTTCTAAATACATAATCGAAATTTTTTAAGAATATATTGAGATCTATTTACTTTTCAAATATTTACATAAGTTTACTATTTATTTACGGACTTCATGAGCTTTAAGAGCTTCACGGATTTCTAAATTTTGGTTTGCAAGCTACGTATAAATGAACCTACTTTATGAGAATCTTATATAGTTTTTCTATATTGTTGTGTTCATACAAATATCGACAATGACTCCGTAATTGAATTTTTATTACGATTTCGTAATCTCAGTCGTTATTGTTTTATAATATTACTATATTAGTCGTCAGCCGATATCAGTCGATTTCCCAACAGTTATCAAGAAATATTAGCTATGTACGTAATAATGATATGAACATAGTATCAGTTGAGAAGAACATGAACAAAATGTTCTTCTGTTATTTATTTATTTATTATTATACTTGAATCAACTATTACAATAGAAACTTGATACCAATACACTCCTAATTCTTATATAGGCTGCTGGAACAATGTAGCAATAACCAGTGATTCACCAACTTCAAACTTTGACTCAAGATTGAGGAAGAATTCTGATAGGGAGACCTTTGGCCGGTACTGGGAAGGGGTCAATCACTATTTTATTTTCATTTGGAAACACCTTCTCCCATTTAAATCTCTTAACAGCATGGTGTATAAATATAAGAATCTGTAGACGAGCATACTCTCTCCCTGGACACATCCTCGGTCCTCCTCCAAATGGAACATATGTATAAGGCTTCGGACCAGTTCCGTCGAACCGGTTTGGCTCAAATCTTTCTGGTTCCGGAAAATAGTATGGATTCTTATGTGTTGCGATGGCACTCCAATATAACTGTATGTAAACATCAGCACATATATGATTTAATTAATGCGTGAGCAGTAATGTATGTAGATATATTTAAAAGGTTCGAAGTAGCCCTACCTTCCATCCTCTCGGGATGTAATATTCCTCAAAAGTGAAGTGATCGATGGCCTCACGAAAAGTGCCAGGAACAGGAGGAACAATTCTCATCACTTCACATGCAACATTCCATGAATATCTCATCTTCTCAATGTCCTCCCACCTTAATCCCTCTTTTCCTTCATTTCCCTTCAGTATCTCCTTTTGTTCTGTACTTATACACAATTTATTTTCTTGAAATTTTAAAATTAAGAAAAAAAAATTACTAGCCAACATTAACTATTCTGATTTTAGCTAATCAATAATGTATATGTAAAATAAACTCAAAATAATGTATATGGATTTTTTTCTAGGCTAGTGTTGGTCTTGAAATTTCGAGCCCCCTTTTTTTTTATAGAAAATGAAAGAAGGAAAAAACATAAACTTGAGGCCCTTCTTTTTCTTTCTTTTTTTTATGAAACTTGAAGCGCTTTTGATATATCACATTAGATCCTGCGCATCAACCCTAGGGCCTAGGCCGTCGTACCTCCCATCCAATACCACGAACTGGCACTATATATAAGGACAGGCTAGGCATGTGAAGAAGAAATCGTTATTTCTGACGGAAATATCTGAATATTCAAACTTATTGTTATTGGAAAGTTTTTTTAATGCATGTTCCTATATATACAATAAATGAGCCGAACATGTTTGGTAATGAAAAAATTGTCATCTGACATGCATGGCCTTATACCATAAGCCGAATATGTTTGGTAATGAAAATTGTCAGATCAATGATACAATTATTATTTTTGTTTTATGTTTTTTTTTTCTGGTTTTTGCTGAAACTAATATTTTAAGTTCACTTCTAGTTTTTTTTTTTTTCTCTTTTTGCCAGCCATATGCATCATACGGGTTTTGAATCTCGCAGACACCCACAACCCCTTTAGTTCTTATTTGTGAATTGTGACATTTGTTAGAATTTGAACAATGGTTAACCAAACTTTAGGATTTAACTATATTTATCAATTATACTGAAGAAGTCATAAGGTTTGTCTCGTTTATAGCTGTCGTGAAGGAAAGTGCAAAATGAAAAGCGTTGCACCTAAACATAATAAAATAATCTAAGAATAGAATAAGAGATCAGGGAGACGCGTACCTTGTAGCACACGTTTGTAGACATCTGGTAATTCAGCGAGATAGCTGATAATGAAAGTACATACAATACTTGCTGTGTCATATCCTCCCACTAATAGTCCAATAATCTTATCAGCAATATCCTCGTCTCTGGTCTCTCCTAGACTCATCAATAAGTGAGATAGGATGTCATGTTCCGCTGATGCTTTCCTGGCCTTCAGCTCTTCTTTCCTCAGACTCACGATCTTGGAAACCTCTTTTCTGAGTAACCTAGACGCCTTGATCGCTCGGTTAAACCGTGTTCCTGGCAAATCTATAGGGACTGAAAAGACCCCTGTCGCTACCATTTTGAATGGCTCTTCCAGTTTCCTTACTCTTTCGGGGTCGTCCATGCTCAGGAATAAACGGCATGCTACCGAAAACGTGAACCTGCCTCAGATTTTTATATTAATCATGGATATATATGTATATGGTATGCAGCAAATGTATGATTTTCATTTTATGCATTTTCAGTTGTATTGACGTTAGGATAAATTTATAGTTATGGTTTAGTTTGGAAAATAGTTATAATAACATTGAGCCGCAAAATCAACGGCAAACTCACAACATAGTTCACATATATGAAAGAAGATAATATGCACATATTACGTAATACGTACCTTTTGGTAAGAGGAAAGACAATAAGTTGGTCTTGATTGGCCCATTCCGTCTCAAAATGTCTATCTGCAATCTCATCCATTATACCAACATACCTCCTCAGAGCTTCAGGCTTCAAGAACGGCATAAGAAGTGTCCTCAGCTTCTTGGCCTCCTCCTTGGAGCTCGTCTCCGTTGAAGAAGGGAAGATCTTATTCACAGAATCTGGCCACCAGGAGACCACGAGCTTGTTCTCGTTGGTAAATAGAAACCTGTTCCCGGAGGCACCGGACACTACAGCTGTGGGAGACCCAAAGATGTGGGTCTTGAAGAGACATGAGGAGAAGCGACGAACTCGGTCGGTGATGAACTTCTCCGGATGGCCTTGACGGCCGGCAGAGAGGAAGGAGAAACTCTCTCCGATTAAGGGAAAGCCGAAATTTCCGGGAGGAAGGTTAGGATACGAGAAGTGTGATATATGTTTTCTAAGGAGAAATAGGAGAGAAAGAATAATGAAGCTGATGAAGAAAAATATGATTGTCAAATACATTTTTTTTTTTCTTTTTGTTCTGTTTACTTAACTTCTGTTTTGCTGTGGTCTTGTGTTGTTGGATAGACAAATTTATAGAGTACGTGAGTTTGGGTTTTGGGGGCATCATCCTACAACAACTGACAGACACGTAAACCAAACGCATTATACCAACTAGCTTTGTCATAAATGTTCATTAGTAAAAAATTAAGTGGGAAGTTGAAAAAATAATAATGACTAAACGGTACTCCAGTTGTTTTTATTTAGTTATTGTTTAATCATATGCACATAGATTAAGAAAACATTAATTATCTTACTTTTTCAATACAAAAACATATTAATTATCTATTTAAACACAATTCAACCAATAATAAAACAGTCTGCAAAATAAAAATAATTATAAAAAATAAAAAGTTAATAAATTTTGTATTGAAAACCTAAAACGACAACTAATTTGAAACGAAAAAAATTCTCTAAAACGACAACTGAATTAATTGTCTGCTTATTTATATTTAGTCACTTAAATAATAATTTGATAGGGATTTAATTGACTAAATATAAATGAGCAGACAATTAATTCAGAAGATAATGAATGCATTTTAAATAGTAACTAGAGTTTGACTCGCATTTTTAAATTTTGAGATTATTTTATTTTTAGTAAAATTCTAGTTTAATAGAAAGGAAATTCTTTACCTAAATATCTTTAATTTGTCCGATTTTGTTTTTAAAACATTTCTGATATAAAAGTTTTTGGATAAAATGTATTTAATAAATGTGACAGTTTGGATGTCAAAAATTACCTTAAATATAAATGTATTATATATTAATTTTAACCATATAGTGAAATTACATTTTTTAGAATTTTTTGTTTTTATAAATTTTTCTTTTTAAAAATCAAAATATATATTTTCTGATTTTACAAAACTTATTTTAGTCGAGTTATAATTTTAACATGTGATATACTGTTGGATCACAATTTTTAGAATAAGTTTTTTTTATTTTTATTAAAATAATCGTTGTAACAATTATATAATGGCCCTGTTCGTTTTACGAACGCCAACGACTAGCGGTGCGACTAGAATTTAGATTTGAAAACAAGGTGAATACAGAAAACACGGATAATATCAGATAGTTAATCGATCGCTGTGTCAAAGAAATTTCAGAAAACCCGACGCGGAAAATATCAGCGGCAGCAGCATCTCTTTTTTTTGTGTTTTAGATAATCGACTTGCGACTTCTTTTATTGTCGCACCTGTAAATTCATTTCCATTGCCGTTCTTTTTTTCAGTCGCATCGCTAATCGCTGGCGTTCGTAAAACAAAGAGGGCTAATGTATATTTAATATGTTTTTGTATTGAGTTATAATATTTTTAAATATTTTATAATTAAATTTTAAAAAAATTAAATATAAACATAGATTTATATGTGTTAAATAAGATAATTTATCTATTTAACCTATTTTATATTGATTTAAATTTATTTTAATATTTTTATAATTTAAATGAGTTTTTGTTCTACTTTTCAGTTTTTATCAACCACTTTTCCCTTATATTTTTACAGGATTCTTTTCTTTAGATATGCTTTCACGAGATGCAAGAAATGACTAGACTAATGGCCAACTTGCCTGGTTCACTTCGTTACCACAAATCTACTTTTTTTTTTTCATATTTAAAAGAAGAGAGAATGAATTTATAATGAAACAAAATCGTCTTTCAAACTTGAATGAAGAATCTGCTTTTATTAATGTCAAGCCCCAAAATAAGAGAATTTAGTTCATTATATTTGAAGGCAGTTACGGATCCTTCTAATACACAATGTTGTATTCTAAAGAAGCAGTATTACTCACAAAAGAAAATCAAAGGTCACCAATGCTACTTCTTCAGGACACACATTATTAACAAACATTTTCTTAATATATCTCTTAATTAGACTTTAAATCTTTATTGCATCCACTAGTGGTATCTCAGTCAGCACTTTGTCCATGATTACCTTGCATCTGGCCTCTTCCCTAGAGCTACTCTATCAAATTAAGAGATCAATGTAGTACTTAGGGATCGAATTCCACAAGAATTCAAGATTCACAAAATAGATTATCAGATTTTCGAATTAAGATAAACAGTACTGATTTTAATTAAAAGACAAAATGCAGTAAAGTTGGTTTGTAAGATCAATAAGAAAAAACGTCAAGCTCAGGATATTCTCAGAAAATCAGGAATGCAAGCAAATCAGTAAATCAGGATTCTTCTAATATTTTAGAACTTGAAACACAATGGTAAAACAGAACAATCGTCGCTGCGAAAACTATCTATGTCTAAAACCTAGAAAACCAAATTTTTTTGCGAGTTCTAAAATCTAAACATTCAATAATCTCAGGTTCAATCTATTCACAAAATCCGTAAATCAAATTCCTTTGCAGATATATATTTTGCTAATCTAAGGTTATTTCTAACTAATTAACTAAGTGTCATTGCGAGAATCAATCTATGATCAACAATCTAACCTTTCAGTTCAGATCAAGCATTAATCACAACCTAGATAAAGAACTTGTGTTCAGAATCGTTAATTAACCAATCAACTAAGCAATCCATGAATCCCTAATGAGAAACCCTAAACCTAACTACTCATACATGGAAAATGAAGACATAATCATGATTGAATAAGATTGCATAAAAGAAATCAATTGAGAATAAAAGGAGTTCTAAATGTTCTCTGAAGGAGTCTGAATTCTTCTCTCCAAAAGTTCTCTCTAGAATAATGATAGAATAAAGATAGGTGTAAACAATAACCTTCAAAACCTAAGTATAATCTAAAATACGAAAATGACTTATGTTGTAAATAATAGAAACTTCTGGGGCAATTTCTTTTTTCTTCAAACTTGTAAAATCACGTCCGAAACTTGTGTCAAATCTGCACTCCGAGTTGTTCTTTTCAGCTACTAAAGTTTTAATTGCTCCCAATTCTCCAATATTTTCAATTGAGCTACAAACGTACATAAACCTATAAAAGACTCCAAAAACACTAAAAGTACTATATATATACAACTTATATCAGGGCTAAAAACTATAAAACCCCTAATATATCACTCGCTACCAAATATCGTCAATGCTACTCACATCCGACTCATTCCAAAAAACTCGAGCACCAAGAACAATAACTGATTACTGTCCTATTTCCCTTTGCAACATTTACTATAAAATCTTTTCAAAGATATTTACAATGAGCATTAAGCAGCTTGACGGAGATCATCTCAGAGAATCAATCAGACTTCATCCACAAAAGGGTAATCACAGACAAGGTATTGATCCCCACGAGGTCCTGCATTTCCTAAAGACTTTAGGAGCACGTAAGCATTGTTTCATGGATATCAAAACAAACATATGTAAGACTTATGACAGAATTGAATTGTATTTTATTCGAAATTTTTTTGAAAAGTTAGGTTTCCACTCAAAGTGGATTACCTGGATCATGTAATATTCACAGTCACCTACTCGTTCCTACTAAATGATGTGGTTCACAGAATTCTTATCCCACAACACGTGATCAAGGCAGGAAGATCCACTATCTCCTTATAGCTTCATCATATGTGGAGAGATGTTGTTGTAACACACGTCTCATCCTCATCCGAGAACAGCGTGCACGAACCCTAACTTATCTCTCAAGTAACTCCAATAACTCATCAATACTTCATTCTACTTATATCTCTGAAAAATCCACAACTGCTATACCCAAATAAAATAAATATTTAAAATAAAATACAAAAAATCACATTTAAAATATCCCAAAGCACCCAATCCATATATATACATATACTCGTCAATCTCACTTGATAATAATAAAATGAGGGGTGAGCAACTGGGCAGTCATTCAGTGAGGTTTGGGATGCTAATCACGCAAAACGCAGTTTCAGCTATTGCACTCCAAACACGGAATAAAGACTAAATATTAACAACCATGGCACCTAAAGTATCCAAACATACACATCACTGGTTCTATGTGACCGTTTGAGTGACCGACCTTACCCTCCCACCAGGAGGTCAGCATGGAATAAATGTCCAATGGCACCACCGGGTATGAAGTTTTATCGATCTTAAGGCATCAGACAGCAGATCGACTAGGCTGCCTGCACCCCCCCCCTCTCCCGCCTCACATAAGCGGCAATAGTATAGAAGTCCGTCTCTGTACCCCCGCACCCTAATCTCTAATATGCTTGACTATTTATATAGTATATACGTATATATAAATACATAATATATAACAAACATTTACCATTTACCGTGCAAAATCAATTGGGTTGAATCATCTATATTCTTATCTCCAATTTACAAATAAAACTACCTAGACTCGATTAAAGAAAACATATCACATTTAGTACTAAATTCTATATAAGAAATTAAGACAAAAGTACCGCTCTTACGGAATAACCCTCACATTAGCCTTAAGCACGATGAGCAACTTCCATTGGGTAGATCAGCTGCTACAGTTTTGACAATATGATTTCCTATTCTCCAAAGCTCGAAATCGATTTTTCTTCAACCAATAACTATATCTACAACTCCAAAATCTCCCTGATGTCTCTGGAAAGTAGACGTTCGGGGCTTTCCAACGATATGTAAATCATTTTTTGGTTCTTCACAGTTCACCGGGAAATCTCCTCGCAAAGTAGCGGCAGACTGATGATGCGAATTCCAGAATCACTTCGAACATGCTCGGAGAAACAAACATAACTTTCAGTATACAGATCCGAATTATAAACCGTTTGCAGCAGAAGCTAGATGAACAAATCCAGAATATACCTACCAAGTGTCAGATCGATTGATTCGATTTACTTATTCGTATCCTCATTCCCTCAGAACTGGTCGGATCTATCTCCTATGTCTTTCTATGTGGCTCTTATGGCTGACCGACGGCTTCCCTGATGAAAATCTGACAGGGCTTCACTGCTATACCTTTTTTTATAAAGAAAACGAAATGAGGAGGCAGTCTATTTAAAGGTGATACCTAGGGTTTCCTGCGGAAATTTATTGGGCTTTCCTAGGCTTAAGTTTTGGATCATTACAATTCTCCCCCACTTACGAGAAATTCATCTCCGAATTCAAATCCTAATACGACTGTCTGTTATGCTCCTCAAAAACCTCCTGGTAAAATCCTCCTCTGAGCTTCAGATTCCCAGGTCTCCTCCTCGATTTCGTCCCTCTACCAACAACCTCTAACCCTCCAAATCATTTTCCACTGAACTTCCTTTTTTTTTAGCTTCAGAACTACTACTTGTTGGGTAGATGTAGACAAATTTCTATTGACATTTCTATTGACATCACTTGGTGGCTGCTGAAAAATCGGCTCTGACTCTCTAACATATGCTACTAATTGTTTTATTACACATGAAAGAGAATACATAACATGCAAATTAAATAAGTAGTAATGCAAGTTAGCAGTAAAGTAAAGAAATAAACAGACAAATATACTGGTAGTTCACTATTTAATTTATTAGAGGGTTAAGAGAACATGTAATATGAAAAGTAAAAACATAGTAATGTGAAGCAGTAGAAACGTAAAGAAATATACATGCAAATATTCTCATAGTTCACTAATTAATTTGTTAAACGTGTAAGAAAATACACAGCATGACAATTAAATAAGTGAGATCATATTTCTGATAGATTTTGACATACCACAATCCGGATCTTCCGGTTAAGTCGAGAGAGCGAGGTCAACCCACCAAAGAAATCTTCATCCTCACTGCAAAGTCTTCTGTCTTGGTGGCCTAATTTGAAGAGGTGAAGTTAGGGAGGAAAGCTGGAGAGACGAACTCACCTTCCGACTGAGTTGAGGGAGTGAGTCGGCGAGTCAGCCCACCGAATAAATTCTCTTTGTTGTTAATGCCCTCGTCTTCCATCTCAGTGGAGTCATCGTACTTAAAAGGTGAAGCTAAGGGAGAGCGATTATAGAAGGGTCTTAAGAGCTTTAAGGTAAAGTGCTGAGAAATGAGGTTGAAAGCAAATAAATAGAAGGTGGTCTTTCTAATGGTGGTGGTGAAAAATACAGTACAACCAAGACAAAGTTCAATTTAGAAGAAAATATGATGGAGAAAACCATTAAAGAAAAAATGAATCTCTCAAAAACAAGAGGTGCTGGTGTATTTAATACAAGATTGCACGCCTAATAGAAACATCGTGTGGAGCTGCATTTAATTGTATCACGGTTGTGGTTAAAGTCAATTAGTCATCGCGCGTAAGAGTAATAATGGACCGAAATAGTACAAAATATGAATCTTGACTGGGCCACCATAAATTTTGAATGGGTTTTAACTTATACCACTCATCTCATTATCTCCGAAAAAAATATAGTCTTATTTTACAGACTAGATAGACTATGATGCAGTACCCAATGAAATTTTCATCCTCACTGTAAAGTCTTCTGTCTTGGTAGCTTAATTTGAAGAGGTGAAGTTAGGGAAGAAAGCTGGAGAGACGAACTCACCTTTCGACTGAGTTGAGGGAGTGAGTCGACGAATCAGCCCACCGAAGAAATTCTCTTTGTTGTTAATGCTCTCGTCTTCCACTCAGTAGAGTCATTGTACTTAAAAAGTGAAGCTAAGGGAGAGCGATTATAGAAAAGTCTTAAGAGCGTTAAGGTAAAACGCTGAGAAATGAGATTGAAAGCAAATACATAGAAGGCGATCTTTTTAATGGTGGTGGTGAAAAATACAGTATAACCAGGACGAAATTCAATTTAGAAGAAAATATGACGAAGAAAACCATTTAAAAAAAAACGAATCTCTTAAAAACAAGAAATATTGGCATATTTAATATAAGATTACACGTCTAATAAAAAAATACAGTGTAGAGTTTAATTGTATCATGATTGAGGTTAAAGTCAATTGATCGTAAGAATAATAATTGACCAAAATGGTACAAAATATAAATCTTAACTGGACCACCACAAATTTTAAATGTGTTTTGATTTATACCACTCGTCTCATTATCTCATAAAAAAAAAATAGTCTTGTTTTGCAGACTAGATGGACTATGACGCAGTACCCAATGCAATCAAAGACGGGGTGCTATCAAATGCACGCCTTACCGAAACGACATGGAGCGATTGCTTTACTCCACAATGTCCACATGGGCACGAGTAATAGCGGCAGATAATATCAACTGTGAATCAGATTTTGATGTTTCAAACCAAAGAGTCTGTATCCCTAAGTCCCATCAAAATGGGAAATATGTAGTAGACAAAATGAAAATGATCAAAACAAAAATCACTATTGACCACAGCCAAGGATAATAATCAAAACACAACCAATCAATACTGACCGCCCGGAGATCAGATCATTGATTCGATTCAGTTGGAGAGCGGGCGAGAATTTTGCAGTCTAACTCTTGAAGGTCACACTTCGGTTCCCGGATGCTGGAAAGGCTTGACGCCGTTTTCCTTGCCCAAATTCTGACTGTTCCGGACCAGACCCTTTCTTTTGACCCGCTGCTTTTGACCCAGCTTCTTTCTTTCCTCCTTGTCTTCCCCTCTGTCCTTCCCCAAATGTCACCTCTTTTCTTGCAGCTTCATAATCAAACGGCTCTATCTTTAAAAACTCGGA
This sequence comes from Sisymbrium altissimum, assembly GCA_900406495.1. NCBI lineage: Eukaryota > Viridiplantae > Streptophyta > Magnoliopsida > Brassicales > Brassicaceae > Sisymbrium > Sisymbrium altissimum. Next base: position 63,386 of record OVBI01000447.1, read on the forward strand.
CTTTGGGGATTTATTTTTGCTCTTGTTCATGGAGTTAAAGCATTTCTGGAAGTTTGTGGACAACTCCGAGAGAGACATTGGTTCATCTGCCACATCAGCTTCCTTCGCACCACCACTGTCGAACAGTATAACATCCTCTGTCTCAAAACCAGATACTTCGGCGTCTGACACTCTATCAGAAGCACCAACAATTTCTGAGGCTTCCTCTGAAGCATCTTTCAACTCTGTCACACAACTTTGCTTGGAAACAGAGGCTGGCATAGTAGTCGACACCTCTTCAGGCTTCCCATGAACCTTTGGAGATGGTCCAGTAGCTGACTTTGAGTCGGAACTTTTGTCGGTAAAAGAATGGAATTGCAGGTTTACGGATGATCTTATCTGTTCGAGCTTCACCTCTTCGTTCACCTGAGAACATTTTTATCAATCATTCTGCAAATAAACCAACTCTAGAGTTCTCTGAATTAAACCAACTCACATTCTTATCAGTTCGAACTTTTTTCTTCGAGGCGGAACTTCCCAGTAATGCTCCTAAACCACTGCTTGGTTTCTTAGAGATCAGAACAGCCGCAGGAACCTATAAACAACAGAAAGGTTTCTGTGAGTCCGGCATGGATTACAAAAGAGCACCGACCAAAAGAAATAACCAGGTATCACCTTAGCCGAACCAAAAAAGCCTGTGCCCAAACGTCTCCCGTCATTAGCATCTGCTGCAACAGTGAGGCCCGTGATATTATTCTCAGCTTGCAAAGAATTTTCCTTCACACTCGGAGAAGCTACTTTTTCTGTATGAAGAGACAGGTCTTTCTTCTCACTAAGAGGTTCAATATTCTTATCCATTACCTACAGTAAGAGGAGTCCATCTTTAAACAGGCATGGCGAATATAGCAAAACAGTACAGACCAAAAAGCAGTTTATCGAGCTATTCAGTGAGATTTCAGTACTACAAATTTGGAATCACAATTAGCCCTTGACAACAAATTCTTCCAACTCTAGGCTCTGGATTTCTATTGAATTGAGTAGCAAAGGAATTTTATTAACCTAATCGGCAATAAATTAGCTAACTGAAAACATTAATAGTTATAATATAAACAGAAGACCAGAAAATAGATACACAGAAATATCTTACAGTTCCAGTAGACGCGTCTTTTAGAGATTGAGCAGCAGACTCAAATGCTGCACAATTTTGCATTGAATGCCTGATGACACCGACAACAGAATCAACATTACGCTCGATGTAAGGATGCTTTGACTTCAACAACCGACGCAATTTGGCAACACTAACAGGCATTTCCTTGGCTATTATGATAGCAAACATTAGACCAAGTTAGGAATTGCTAAAACAATCCATTCAGTGGCAGATGGAAAAATCGAACTCTCAGCTTTATACCTATTTCAAGAAGAAGTTTGTTTGGCAATACATAACCAGTGCTCTCGTCCTCCGAACGTGCAACGTAATCACGCCATTCACAAAGTCCCTAAAAGACAGAAAAACTTAAGTGAGCTCCATATAGCATAAGAAAAATAATAGTAACGATGCATCATTTAATCCATCATACGAGGACATCATACCGCAACAATGGCAAGTTGAGCTGCCTTGAAGCCCGCTGCCTGAAGCCTAAGAAAATACCAGGGTGACAAAAACAATACAGGTGCTTATGTAACTTAACTTAAGAGAAGTCTATTAATTAAGTAATCTTAGCCAATGAAAAAATGATTAACAGGTTTTATCCACAAACACATACACCTTGTCTGCTGAGACAGAAGAACACTAAGGAATATTGATTTTTTCAAGGAAAAGCAACATACCCATATATGTGAAGGTATGAATTCTCAGTCAAAAGCTCTTTCTCATATAGTTGTGTGCACAAATCGTAACTGCGCTTGTAGACCTGTAAGAAACAGTAAGTCAAAATGGTCAGAATTTAGAAGAAGAAAGATCATATTCTTCCCGGTTTATACATCCACTAGAAACAAAATATAGACAAGCAAAGATGTTAACGAATGAAAGGTGCTAAATCACTAATTCCAGACAAATGTGAAGCTGATAAACAATGTGAGTTCCCAAAACATATCGTAGGATTTTTTATTTTTATTTTGTTGCTAGTGCTTAGTAAAGACAATTCAGCCAAAAAACAATCTAAAGCGTGATGAATGCCTCCCATAATACTCTTTAGGAAGCAAAAGAGTGTACCAAACCTAGAAGACTTTCTAGGTGAGGCTTACAATAAGAACACTGAAAATTCAATTAGCTTACGGTACAACAAAAGCCACCTTTTATCTTTTACTGATTAATCCTTTCCAAAGTAACTCTTAGAAAAGATTAATAATGTTGCAAACCTAGAGACTCCCTTTAGGTTAGGCAACTAGTATACATAAATAACACTGAAAATCCAACTAGCGTACAAGACGACATAACCCACCCATAAAAACCTAACACAATTGACCACAAATCATTTTCCACAAACAATGCTATGCCATCAAGTTTTCTAAGCCACACAAATACTACTTGGCCAGTGTGGCAATCTAACAGAAAGAAAGCAAAGACCAGATAAGCACAATGAAAGACAAATTGTATATCTATCAGGCAAATACCAGGATGCAGACGAATATTAGACTAGTCAGAATAGTTTAATGACGACTACCTCAAGCAGAGGAGAGTCGGCATGCTCGTCACCCTTTGCCATTTTTTGCAGTTCTAGTCTCATTACGTCATGTATGTACAAAAGATAGTGGGTATCTTCTCTTGCATATCTGCAAGGAAATCCAAGAAAAGGTGAGCTCAATCCAACTGATGTCAGAACAGTAGTGAAAAGATACAGGACAGAGAAGAATTGACCTCGTCATTTCCTCTGGAAGGGGTCGTATTCTCCAGTCTGCATTTTGGTACCTGCAGCAATGAACAAAACAGAAGTTGATAGACAAGTGAGAAGACGAGAGTGAAAGGACAAAAAAAAAAAACAGAAGAAACAGATTGGACTAGGACGCACTCTTTATTTGCAGTAACACCACAAAAATGCTGCAAAAGAAACTCCAGGCTATTTCTCTCCAAATTTAGCACCCTTGACGCCTGAGAAAACGAAAATGTTAACTAAAACGTTCCAACTTTTAGACGAAACACGCTAAAGAATAAAAATAAAACTTCAGTTGTTTGCTCTTAATCGCCACAATCTGAGATCCAAAGCTTTTTAACTATACCTAGTGACTTGTGTGTCTTAAAAAAGCATACCATATGTTACTAACAGTCAGGAGGGTGATATAAGAATCTTCTGTAAGGCAAAATAAAAATTCAGCGTTGTGCAAATTCTTGCTAGTGTTACCCATGATGGTATAACTAACTAAAACATATCTTCCAAATAACTAAATCTAGTGTACTTTGTAAGCGATAAAAGTTCTAGGAAAAGAAAGGAAGAAGCGGGATACTCAATGCAAATGCCATCATTCTTCGGAAAGTCGATCTCCTATGTTTTCGTGTGATAGGAGATATCACAGGAGGATAAGAAACTATTGCTGAAACTAAAATCAAACCTGTCCAGTGTCAAAGAGATTGCAGACATATATGCCGAAGTCCCGTTGAAGCCAAACAATATCTCGATCTGCCCCATGCATTACCTAATTAATTTAACACATTTCAGAATGCAGAACAAATATTAATAGCTTTTATAGAGAAATTACTGTTTCCTAAGCAAAACCTTTCTCTTCTTAGGGTCTTTGAAAATCTCCCTTAGATAAGGACCCATGTGAACACGAAGCTTGAACGTATCAACTATATAATCCTCAGTTCTGGTGGAAATTTGCATTAAGCATGTCAATCCTTGAAAAGATCGGTACTGATTATGCTCCAGATCAACCTAAACAGAGCAAAAAACAGCAACATTAAGAGAAGGGTGGAAGCATCAGCCTTGGTAACTCACTAACGAAATAGAAGAAACTTTATATTCTCCAAACCAAAACCGTGAAATGACTATCACATTGGTAATTCAGTATTATTTACAGGAGACTATGTAAAACTGAATGACCAAGTAACAAGTGTTTACATCAAAATGATAGAGTTTATCAAATTTCTTACTACTTCTACCAACAGACATTTTGGTCAAACAATGCACTAATACACAATCAGAAAAGAAATTTACCGCAAACTCTTCAACAGTACGCAATTTAGCTACTAGCTCTTTCAGATCTTTTACTTCTTGAACTAGCTTGAATGGAGTCTCTTCCAATGGAGAGGGCTTCACAGGTTCCATCTCGTTTACATTATTGTCAACGAAGTCAATCACTGAAAGTTTCTCCTGCATAGTAATCACAAACATATAAAACGAGTACATAAAAATGCTAAGAAAAGACCAAATGCACACAGCCTTTAAAAAAAATGGCACAAAATTGAAGACCATATCTATTCCCAAGTCACCTTCTCATCAATACAATACCGTAAGCTTACAGAATTTAGAGTCTAACAAGACAGTTAAAAATACGGATAATGCTAACTAAAATATACTACACTATCAGCAGTAAAGGGCTGGTTTTCAAGGGCTACTCAAAAAGGAATTCACTTCACACAAAGTCTAACTCTTTCAAAAGCTTAAACTATATCTCCAAAACAAACATGCAAATCACGTGAACCTCGTCCCATCACATAAAGTCTAACTCTTTCAAACGTCCAAAAACAGATACTCAGGATAATGCTAACCAAAATATACATTTTTCAGTAAATGATTGCTTCACTACACTCAAAAAGGGATTCTCTCATTTCTCAAATTGGTAAACTTAAAGTCAATTTTTAACAAAACGAAATCACCCTCGACCCATCACATAAAGTCTAAATCTTTCAAAAGTTCAAACCACTCTATACTCTAAAAATATAAAAAAAGACTAACCAATGGATGCATAACACGCTGATTATCCTCGCTCCTCTCCAACCAAACATGCTCAAACGGTTGATTAGCGTTGTTAACCAATATGTTAAACTCCTCTTGAGGCTTCTTTATCGTCGGTACATGGAAAGGAACTTTAGCCTTACCAGATGAATTCTTATTATCCCTCTCAGCTACTTTAACATCACTCACTAAACCACCTTCCCTACCAGATCCACCAATTACATTCCCAACCGGTTTATTCTTCTTACCATAAACCATCTGAAACCCATTTTCATCAGACAAAGGAACACTTAACGTCCGACCGATTTCTTCCTCTTTCTTCCTTAACCTCTGAAACTCATCAACAGAAACATCAAACCTCTCAAGAACCTCATCGTTCACGTTGCATAACCAATCATCCGCATCGTCTTCTTCGATGTCCCCAGGGAAACTCATCGGTTTCCCCCAAACCTGTTCGGAATCACCGATCGTTCCGAGCACAGACTGCGAGGTTTCAGCTATCTCGTTGATGGGTCGCTTGAACTCATCGAAGTTGTAGTAAAAGTGGAAATCTTTACTCGTTGGAATGAGAAGAGAAGACGATGAGAGTTTCGAGAGATTCCTCGAGAAAGAAGAAGAACCTTCGACTAATGCCTCCAAGGTCTTTACTTTCGAAGAGACCTCTGATTCTTCGACGTCCATGATACCATCGCTCATTCTTTCGGATCAAGAAAGAGAGATCAATTTCAGAATTTTGGGTGTGTGTTTAGGGTCTCTCTCTCTGTATCTGTTTCTTGGCTTGGCTAGGGTTTTAGGAACTCCATTGAATGAGAGAGTTGCTGAAGAGTCTATTTTAGTACATTAAAGGGTAAGAAAGTAACTTCTCACGTTTTTAGTCATAGTCTTCATTTTTTATATTTCGGAAAGTATTTACCACTGAGTACATTGGTCAACTAAATTTTATTAGTAGATAAAATTGTTTATGTGGAATATTATAATTTGGAGTGTCAATAAATCTATAATATTATTTGCCAAGTGATTTTGAGAAAATGTATTTTTCTTATTCACTCTCTCAGATTTACAAATCATTATCTTTAATAAATTATTTAATTGTATTTATACCATTTAAACTGTTTAATTTCGTAACGTATAGATTTTGAAATTATTTAACCAAAAAAACGCATAACGCCTTAATGAATTGTCTTCATATGCATGAATCATAATTTGTTTTAAAAAGAAGAAGCTATGGATCAAATCCATATAGGGTGAATGTAGTCCACGTTTCGAAAATTAGTTCAATCTGCACTTTTATCATTACGTAATATATGTTAATTGAATAATTTTGACGTTTTTTATGTGTGTGGAAAAAATTTAACATTATATATTTTTTAAGTTTTTTTATATTCTTTTAATTTGTGTTTATATTATATTATTGGAACAAGATATTAAATTGTTCATTCGAATTTTTAGTAGTAAATTGATTTACACCCAAAAAAGTTTGTAAACTCCTAAACTTAAAATTAAAACAATCTGAATATTTTTTTTCTATATAATTTGATAAACAAAATCTAAAAAAACGCAAAATTGTAATATAGATTAATTATTCCTAAAAAAACCAATATTGTTAAATTAAAAAACTTATTCCACAGGATTTTGAGAAAATATATATTTTTATTTATTCTCAGATTTAAAAATCACAATTACCTTTAGTGAATTTTTTACTTATATTTATACTATTCAATGGTTGAATCAAGTTTTGTAACGCATAAGTCATCGAGAATTATATCATCCTGTGAAGATCCACGCGTGTCAAGTTTACCTGAACCTTCCTTATGAAGATCGATATCTGACGGTTATACGTGCACTACGTCGAAGATCTCCTCTAAACTTGTCGCCTTTAATCTACATAATAAATCACGTTCTCTGGGAATTAAAACTCAGACCTCTGGGTATAGAAGCATTAATGAACCTTTAATCAAACCACTGGACTAAAGGAGCTTCCACAGTTTACCAAAACTCCGAGTTATTTAACAGTGTAAAACCAAAAAAAAAAAGTACGTGGTGTATTAATGAATTGTCGTCATATGCATACGCCATAAAGTGTTTTAAAATTAAGTATAACCTAAATCCATATATGGTGAATCTAATCTACATTTCAAAAATTAATTCAAAATGCACTTTTATTATTACATAATCTATGTGCATTAGATTGTTGTCAAAAAAAAAAAAAAATCTATGTGCATTGAAAACCTTAAATATTTATTATGTGCATAGAGAAATTTTAACATTATTATTTCTTTACATTTTGTATGTTCTTTTAAGTTGTTTTTATGGTTCATTATTGGAAGAGGATTTTAAATTGTTTATTCATATTTTTAGTAGTAAATTGGTTTACACCTAAACAAATATCTAAAAACGTAAATTTAAAGTAAAACAATCTGAAATAAAAAAAAACATATTTTATAGTTTATTTTATAGAACTTGATCAAAACAAAATCAAAATAATGTCAAATTGTAATATAGATTATCTATTCCTAATATATATTATTTACAAAGAAAATGGAATTCTCTCGTTCATTTTTAGAATTAAAAGTTATAATTACCTTTACTGAATTTTGAACTCATATTTATATCTTTTAAATTGTTTAGTTAAGTTCTGTAACGCATGGACCATTAATTTTTTTAAAAAAAAATTGCATAGTGGCTTAATGAATTGCCATCATACACATGCGCCATAATCTTTTATTTTATTTTTGTTAAAATTATGCACCAAATCCATATATATGGTGAATGTAATCCACATTTTGAAAATTAATTCATTCTTCACTCTCATTATTATGTAGTATATGCATTGAATAACTTTAATGTTTTATGTGCATGGAGAAAATTTTATGTTTTTTAAAATTTTGTTTAAGTTATATTATTGGAACGAAATATTGAAATAAAAAGTATAAAATATAAATATATTTTATAGTTTGTCCTACAGAATTTGATTAAAAATCCAAAATAAATCCAAATTGTAATATAGATTATATATATTCCTAAAAGCCTATATTAATAAATAAAAATATTTATTCCACATGATTTTAAGAGAATAGTATTCTCTCATTCATTCTCAAATCTAGAAGTCATTGTTACCTTTAACAAATTGTTTTATTTATATTTATATCATTAAAAAAACTTTTTTAAAGTTTTATAACGCATGGACCACCATATTATTTAAAACAAAAAAAAACGCATAGCACTATAAGCATGAGCTATATAAATATTTCTTATAAAAAGAAGCATGGCCCGTATCTATATATGTAATCCATGTTTCAAAAATTAATTCAATACCCACAATTTCATCATTACGAAATTTCTATGCATTGAATAACTTTAATTTTTTTTACTAAGCATGTAAAAAGTTTAACGTTATATGTTATTTACGTTTCTGATGTTCTTTTACATTTTGTTTAAGTTATATTATTATAACAGGATATTAAAATGTTTATTCAAATTCTTATTAGTAAATTGATTTACACCCAAAATAATTTCTGAACTCGTAAATATTAAGCATTTAAATTATTTACTTAAGTTTCATAATGCATGGACCTTCAAATTTTTTTAAAGACTATTAAATTGTTTATTCAAATTATTAGTAGTAAATTGACTTTACACCCAAATATTTTTCTAAATTCGTAATTTAATGTAAAAAGTTGAAATATAAGTATATTTTGTAGTTTCTTCTATAGAATTTGATAATAAAAAACACAAAATAACACCAAATTATAATATAGGTTATCTATTTTTTCTAACAATATATTATTAAATAAATAAATAAATTATTTCGTCCATGACGCAAAAAATCACCTAGTATAATTTTATATAAATATAAACTATGATTTTGAATAGTGACTACAGAATTGGCAGTGCATAATAAATGGATTAGACAAAGCATAATGGTTTAAATATGGTTTAAACGCATGGACCATCAATTGTTTTGGTTTTAACACATTGTACCTTAATGAATTATTACCTTATGTATGGGCCACAATTGTTTTTTTTTTAGAAAAAAATAAAGCATTGCCCAAATCCATATATATGGTGAATGTAATACACAGTTTTAAAAATTAATTCAAGATACACTTTCATCATTATGTAATATATCTGCATTAAATTACTTAAACTTTTTTTATATGGCTGGAGAAAGTAAAATGTTATAAGTTATTTATGTTTTTTTAAGTTGTGTTTAAGTTAGAGAAATACCCTAAAATAAACCAATTTAGAGTTTTGTGACCAAAATGTTTTGGAAAAAAAAGGGACAAAAATGTTTCATTAAAAGAGATAAAAGACTATTCTACTCATCATTTCTAAAATATTTAAAATGGTTATCAATATCTACGGTGATGAATTTTTAGTCTCTCCGTCGATTTCAATATAATTATCTCTCCATCGAATTTCTCTTTCCGTCAATCTCTGTTATTCGTTGCCGGCGATGAATTGTCTCCAATCAAATTCACTTGCAATCTCAATTTCATGGGTTTTGGAACTAAACAGTAGCGTCAATTTCAACTTGAATTTCAATCACCCAAACACTAAATAGTGCTTTGATTACAATTTTGTAAACATAGTCAACCGATCCAATATTAGTGACGGTTCATTCATTTACTTTTACTTGTTTGGATTTTGAATCTTCTTTTTCTTTTTTTTTTTAATCTTGGTTATAGAGCTATTTCTTTTTCGATTTTTTGTCTTGATTATGAGTTTATATGAGATATTTTGGAATTGATTCTAGATAATATGTATCAACTCTTTAATTCTTTAAAATGTAACAAATCTGGAAGGTCTTCCTAAATAGGTATTACTGCTTCCTGAATTTATTGAAGTATCGTTGATTATATATCTACAAGTTCCCATACACTTTGACGAATCACCCCAATCGAATTGATGTTGATTCGATTACAAATTCGGTCGAAATCATACTTCACTAACATTTTTATTTATTTCGGAAAGCCTTCCTAAATATGTGTCAATGTTTCCTGAATTTACAATAGCTGTTTGTGATGCCTCCTCTCTAATCTTGAATTTCAAAGATGGAATATTAATTATTCCTGAAAAAAAATCCATCATAAATCCTTCATAAAATACCAAAAAATTCAAACAAAACAAAACTTAGGTTCAGAAGAAAACAAAAATCAGTCTCAAAACAAAAAAAACCTTCGTTTGATTGTTTAACGGGAAATTTTATAGAAACGAGAAGGAGTACCACGACCACCAAACTTCTTGGGCTCGCACCACCTCGTATCCGCTACGAGTAGAGTTATGTCGTATAGAATCAGAATTTCCAACATAAGTAAATAAGATCTCACGATTCATATCTAAGTTTGGAAATTTACAGAGGAAGAGTGGCGGACAACGAGTACGTGAGAAGAGGGAAGAAGACGCTAGATGTGTTTCTAGGGTTTTGAATGAGAAAATGTATAATGGTTAATAAATCATTTAAATGAAATATTTTTGTCTTTTTTGCCTTTCCAAAACATTTTCGGGATAAAAGCTCAAAAATATACTAAAATTGAGATTTGTCCTTTAAATTATATTATTAAAACGAGATATTAAATTTTTTATTCAAATTCTTAGCAGAGTAAATTGATTTACTCCCAAAAAAAGTTTCTAACACGTAAATTTAAAACAAAAAAAATCTGAAATATAAATATTTATTTATAGTTTGTTCTAAAGTATTTTATATAAAAAAAATCCAAACTAACATCTAATTGTAATATAGGTTTTCTATTCAAATTCTTTACTTAAGTTTCGTAACGTATTGACCATCAAAGTGTTTAAAAGAAAAAAAACGCATGTCACCTTAATAAATTGTTTTCATATGCATGGGCCATAAATTTTTTTTTTTTTAAGAAAAATTGCCCAAATCCATATATATGGTAGATGTAATCCACTGTTTCAAAAACTAATTTAATATGTACTTTTATCATTACGTAATATATGTACATTAAATAACTTTAACGTTTTTATGTGCATGGTATGTTTTTTATGCATTTTTTGTTCTTTTAGGTTATGTTTAAGCTATATATTTGAAAGAGGATATTAAATTATTTCTTCAATTTCTTAGTATTAAATTGATTTTATACCCAAATAAAGTTCATAAAATCGTAAATTTAAAGTATAACCATCTGAAATATAAATATATTTTATAGTTTGTTCTATAGAATTTGATTAAAAAAATCCAACCACAAAATTGTAAAATACATTATTTTTTTCTAAAAAAAATCAATATTATTTTTAAAATAACTTTATTCTACGTAGGGTGCAGAATATGAACTAGTATAATTTCATGTACATAGTAATTGTGGTTTAGAATAGTGACTGCCGATCAGGCATTGTAGGACAATTAGATTGGACAAAGCATAATGGTTTAAGTTTACTTTTTGAAGAAGAAAAACATTATGTAGATTAGGCTGTGCAAAACGAAAAAGTAAATGAACGTTTAATGGTGAATACAAATTAAACAAAAATGGTAGGCAATATTATATAATTTACTTTATTTTCTTTTTTTAATATTTAAACATAATTAGATTTTGACTTACATTTTGAAAGCTCAAAGATCTATTTTCATAAACTTTTAGTTTAATGTAAAAGAACATTTATATATTTTAAATTCTAATGTATAAATTGTTTATAACGTCCCTCCTTACTCCAGGATCACCTAACTGGGACAAGTAAAAAAATCAGACACTGCCTACCACATTAGGAAGCTATGATTATGGCAATAAAACTGAGCCAAACAGTCGCCCCGAAAGAATAATATGGTTAAAAGAAAAGTAAAAAAACTATAATGTAAAATCTGGTCACACTGTAGCAAAGACGATCCCAAAAGTGGAAATTCACCAACAACCAAACCAAAATTGGATGGCCAATGTATTTAACCTTCAAACAGTCCAAAAATGTATTTAACCTTCAAATGGCTCCAAAATTGGAAGGCCTTGAAAAGAGTTCTACTAGTCGTAGAGCTCCTATTCGCAAGATAGATTGAGGTAAATACAAAGTGTCCGCACTATGAAGAGATGGAATCAATATCCCAACTACTGCTGCATTTCCCTTTTGTGCGCCAAGTCTGGCTCCTAGCCACACTCTCCAGCTCGATCAAATATCATCTCAATGGAAACCACAACTAGGAATGGACTGCCTCAAGGGTCTTAATTGTCTGCCAAAAGGTATCACCCCATGGATCTTCTAGACTATCTGGATCTTTAGAAAAAAAAAAATTGTTTAACAATAAACACTTTTCAGTTCAGACCCAATTCTCAAAGTACTTCCATCAGCGAAAGAATGGCAAACAACTCAACAACCAAAAACAATCCTCTACAAAGAGACCTTAAACCATAACATCAATGAAAGATATACCTGGATTGTGTATAAATCAGATGCGGCTTGGAAGATAGAAGACATGACCTCAGGTTTAGATTGGGTTTTCTATGATTTGAACTCCCCAATCGTCATAAAGTTGATGATGGTTACATGTGTCACTTCCTCTTTACAGACAGAAGGTCTTTCCAGTTGATAAGACAAATTAACAATGGATTTGATTACTCAAAATTCTATACAATTGTAGCAGAGATATTTCTACCTTATCTCTTGACTTTAAAAGTATATCTTTTATGGCACATACATTAACTAAATAAGCTCTATCAATTTACAAACATTTCCCATTTTTAGACCCTTTTAATATATGCAAGGCTTTTAACCCAAAAAAAAAGTTTGTAATGGATATCACATAAATAATTCTAACATATATCTTGAATGTTTCTTTCTGGAATAAATGCAGCTTACGGTTCCAAAATAATTGAATCCAATTATTTGTTTAGTATAAGAACTAAAATAAAATTTTAGAAATGATATTTTAACTTATTGTACATAAGATAATGAGTTGTTAACATAAAAGGGTACTTTATTCTTAAAATCTAACAAAAAGAGTACTTTTAATTGTAGGTGTACTTTGAAGGAGGGAAAAGTCGAAGAAGTCC